>ML804094.1:57548-95628 GCA_009831015.1 Picea engelmannii
AACCTTGAACTCAAGAACTCTTATTAAATAAAACAACTTTCAACCAAGTGAGATAGAGTAAAATGTTTAACAATTTTAATGAAAGAGGAGGGGGGGATTATTTTTTTTTACTCTTTGCCTCTAAGTGTGTACTTACCCCCAAAACCCTTGTTTTTTCCTACAAAAAACTTTAACACGGTTGCATACAAAAACAAGAGAAAGTAAAAAAAAAATGAATATCAATGATAATGAGATTAGATCTCAGTTAGCTTACTTGAAAAATGCAAGTTTTCCCTTTGTTTCTGTTTTTTGAGTTCACATCAAGCATGGAGCAAAGAGCATACATAGAAGAGAAAACACTTTCCTCTTTATTTCTAATTTGTCGAGATCACACAAAGTGCATGACAAAGAGCATATGCAGACCTTTAAGAGTAGCAACCTAGAAATAAAAGAAACACACATAAATATTAACGCTGCAAAAAAAATTAAAAGGACATTTTTTGGACTTTATATCTTCGAATCTGACCAACATGGTCGTATGTTAGGCAAACATAAACCTTTTCAAGTGAAACGAAAAGTGTTTCCAAATCAAAGAAACTCTTCGGACACAATGGAATAGTCCTCTTAACGTAGAAATGCACAAAAATGGTAGAACCTAGAAATGTGGCAACACGGGTTCAAGATCTCGATCAACAATGGGAGCGAGTATTCAAACAAGCTATGATACCATGTTTGAAAAAACAAGGCATTCCCACACAATATGAACACCTTCAGTAACCACTAACACAACCATATCAAAGATTAATGCACCATTGTTTTTATGTGGTTAAAACCCTTGAAGAGGGAAACAATCCACAACCCTAGCCAACATGGCCACTTGAGGCAATATATTAATGCAAAAGAAAAATATTGTATAAGAGAGTTTATCATTGTCAATCAACAACAAATGACCATCTATACTATTTAAATAGAGATCATGGACCAATTGGATGTTAAGCCAGGGATCAATATAGTTGTTAAGATCGAGGAGAATATGAGTCGTCAGATCACTCTATGTATAGAACATATTGTTACCATCGGATTGCATAACTATAAATACATACTAGTGCATACTAAAGAAACACACTAAGAAACACACTTTTACCTAAAGACATATTAAACCAAGTTGAACTTAACTAACTCCCAAGTGTCTAAATATCCTACCAGATTAATCCAAAACAATATTATACATCAAATATATGTATGTTCCACAATTATCTATGATAATGAGATTAATCCAAAACAATATTATACATGTTGTATTTGTGTGAAAGTGTTAAAAATGGCTTATGTCAAACCATTTGTTTCTATAATTTAGTAATTTTAGTTATTATGCCATAAAGATGAGAGAGAAATTAATACCATGATTATTATAATTTAGTAATTTTAGTTATTATGCCATAAAGATGAGAGAAATTAATACCATGATTATTTTAATTAGAAGAAGAAAAAAATTGTATTGAGATTAATGTCTTCACAATTGTTGTAGGGATTTTATACCCTGTAGGAGTTGAGCTCCCTTAGGTTATTCCTATACCTAAGACAAGAACAAAGATACTAGCAAAGGATGCTTCTAAACTTGATAATATGTCATAATCTACAAATATATCAATTCTCTACCAATGAACACACAAACTCACATGAACAATCATCTAGAGGGAAACATCCAACATATCTTCTATTAATGAAGTAAGCAATATTACAACTTACAAGTGTAAACTGAAGAGATGTCTTTTTTCCAAGCTCCTTGCCCAAGCCTTGCCACCAAAACACCAGAGTAACTTTGCTAGTTCTTTCTCCCCTTTTCCCATGGAAATGGATTGGTTCTTATAGGGCTTTAGAGATAAGGTCGTATGATTAATAGGATAAGATCTTTAGTCTTATACTGGAATTGTTCTCGAGATTAAACCCCGAGAAATCAGAGTGAGGTCTCATCCATCGCAACCAAATCCAAAAAAGGGATCTTCTAGGCTCGGTCGCGACCTAAGCACATAGACAGAGTGATCCAGTCGCGACTTGGCAGTCCAGAAAGGGAGACCAACCCCTTCGGTTGTAGGCTTGAGGAAGGATAAGAGCGACCGAAGGGAGATTAGGATAGAAACTCAATGGGAATAGGATGAAAATGGGTGAATTGGGTAGGTTACCTCTAGGAGATGATGTCCCAATGGTTAGGGGGTTAATAACGCTATAATAGATTCCCCTTAAAGTGTGAGGTCAAAAGAGGTGTCCGATGGCCGAAATAATTTACCAATAAAAGGCGTAGAGTTGTGGGCAAGGAATTTTGGAGAAGAACATCCCCAATCCTGTAGAAAATATCCCCGAGGTAGGAATTCCCATGCTCAGTAAAACATATGATATCATAGCCACCATAAATACACTACAGATCTATGCATGACACAAGTGATGGCCACAACAGAGTACATTGTGGATCCATCAAGAAATAAACATGACTTGATTCATGGCCACGAAAGTATACACTATGGATCCATGAAAGACGAAAGTAAAATCATATCCATGACCAAGTACAAATGTGGATCTATGTGACTTCACACAAAGCAGTGAAAAATGGGTGAAGTGCTTGTAAATAATATCCATCACAGCTTGGGAAAGAATATCATTGAACATGAGAGTAATCTTCCCCAAGGTCTTTGTCTATAATCCAAATGGTATGATTCTACGACATGTGAATAAAGGAGTTGAAGTCGAGCATGGTAGAAACCGTCTAATTATCGATCATTGATGTATATCGTTATCAAATGCGAGGGATTCCATCGATGATGATGATGGAACTTAAGATATCGAGTACAATATAGGAAGTGTGAATAAAGGAGTTTAATTCGAACACTCGTAGAGTCATTTGAAAGGAGTCAGTGATGTGAACCCACTGTCAAAATGCAAGGAGACCTGCCACTGATGTCTGCAAGTCCCAGGTTACTGGTGGGTTTCTAGATTTTAATTATGGATAATGAGCTGAAGTTGACAGGATGAAATACGTCGAAGTAGGGCCTTGATGTATTCCCCATCAATCGACACAAAATAGGGAAAGATTGACGGTGTGAAAATGATGATAGTGGAGAACGACTGACATAGGGATGGCGGAGATAAACAAGCATAAAGGGATGGCAGGTGACTGATGTATGTATAACTTCCCTTGAACAAGTATACATGGAAAATGACTTGACTCGACAGCACTAACTCAAGTGAAGACCATAATAATTATTCATGGACCGGTGAGGGGAACGTGACACAATGATGGGAATGGTGGTCAAATGAGAGAAAATGGATGACACGATTGTTGTATGGGGTGATAAAAAATGTGCATTGTTCAAGGGAGACACAAAGTAATGACAACTTCCAGATAATGAAGATAACAAGATGAAAAAACCCTCTTAAAATTTCCCACCATGATTAGTGAATACCTATTTCTAGTTTTACGAGCTGGAGGAGGATAACATATGCATGTTATAGCTCATTTGGCGATGAGTCCCTCGACATATTATTAACGAACCTGAGGAAGGAGTGTTTCAGTCCCATGAATGGTTCCTTCGATGGAAATTTCAACGAGTCGAAAGAAGGGAAACTCGATGGCCTTTTCCTATTTAGAGAGTCTAAAAAGGTCGTAAAGAAAACTCCATATACTTACCTGTGGATTTTTCTCGAGCTCGAGTAGATTTGTGCTCGTCGGTGTTTTCAGTTTTAGGGAGTCTAAAAAACTTAAAGAAGTCTCCAGGGAGGTACTTTTATCATAAATTTTAGTCTCCTAGGCTCGAAAAAAATTAAAACAATGCGAAGGAGAACTCTCCTACCCACAAGGGATAAGGTGTTCCTTTTTTTGTAAATAGTCCTTCTGGCCCGAAAAAGGGCTAAACATGTACCAGGTGGACGTCTTTTCAAATCATTGATATGAGTGTGCAAATCCAAGCATACTCGACGATCTTTTCTTTTTTAAGGAATCGAAAAGGAGCTAAAAAAAAGACTCCATAGAATGGTTCCATAGCTTATGTCGATAATGTTCCTGATAAAACTAGGGTTAGCATATGGTTCCATGAGCAATAAAAATGATAAATAGCCAAAAATGAAGAAAAATATCTATTTATTGTGTGAACAGTGTTAAAATGAACCTATATGTAGGTTAAAAAATAGTGTTTTTACCTCATTTTACCCATTTACCTTAGTGAAAATTTGGAGAGCCCTTTTCTTGTTCAAATTTGTAGTGATGATTGAGGAGCATGGAACCACATATCTTGTACCTTTCAGCCAAGAAACAACAAGTTGGACCTCAACTTACAAAACCCATCTTACATTTTTTTGTTTCATGCATTTATTTGTTAATGGCGGGACTTGAAATTTTTGAGTCTGCGTGGTCACGACTAGCCTCCTTGCGGGGAGTGATCAAATGCTCTGTGTGAAGAAGGAAATCATGACCATTCACGTTCATGGTAGAGTTGAGGGGCGACCGACCAGTATGGTCGTGGCCATTTGCATTGTCGATCAAAGGAGGTCGCTACCAAACAAAGTGGTTGCGATCGGTCGCCTTGTCTGCTCATGAGGGTCACAACTGAGTGTGTTTTTGACATATTTTACAAAAATATTTTATGAGTATTGTATATGAATGGGTTCTAAAAAAAAATTGGCATTTGTGGAAAGTGTGAGCAACAATGTTGGAGTGGAGAGACCGCGAACATGAAGTAAATGATAATGTTGCACTGGATGATCCTCCCACTCTAGATGCTTTGAGAAATTGTGGGTTACTAAAATTATTCCTTTGTCAGAACATGTGAGCTTAGCTAGTCATGTTACAGAGGTTGGTCGATATGTGGGATGCAGATCAACAACACTTTGTGGTATGAAACCATGTATTAACCTTGGAGATTGAGGATATATACTTTCTGACGGGATTGTCTCGCCGTGGTGCCACTGTGGTCTTGGTAGGTGGCAAAAGGGGTGGTGCAGAGCGGTTGGATGACTATGTGGCATGCTACTGACACTCAGGTACGTAGAAGAGAAACAATAAGTTGTTAATTAGTTAGGTAGTGGACTTGACCTTACACACCATTTTACTCACCATTACATGAGCGACAGGGAGTACTGGACCGTACTTAGCTTCAAGGAGCCAAGTAGATTATGCAGTGATGATTTAGTCCCCTACAGTATATAACTGGTTTTTTGTAGTGTTGGAAAATATGAAGGACCAGTTGACCAAGTGCAGGTTGGGTCGACAAAAGAATTTTTTTTATGGATCCATTTTATTATCTTTCTTCTTCGAGCGAGTGCCTTCATCACGTCCATGGGATGTGGTAGAAGATGTTGGGTATAGAGATCTAGCTATGAAGAAATGGACAAACCTATTGTCCTTACTCGGGGGGGGAACACAATTCCAGTTTGAAGCCAAATTTTTTCAATATTGGGATCGCCAAATAATGGCGATAGATGATTATGCATATCATGGTGTGGACTACCGTGACTATCCAGATATGATTCTCCCCGAGGGGGAAAGATTCAGTGATGAGTTCGGTAAGAAAAATAAATTTTCAGTATATATATTTTTGTTTTGTATTTTTAATGTTTTTGTGATTTTATGATATATCAATGATTTTGTGTACAACATAACAAATGATTTGTGATGGGAAGATTGTGCACCAACACGTCCAACGAGTATGTTTCCACTGAATAGGTGAGGTGAACAACTCAAGATTGGCAGAGGACCGCATGGTGGGAGAGCTAATGCAAATCTCTTGGAATATCTCGAGGAGAATCTTGAGCTTTTGACTGTGGGAATTCTAGTGCCACATATTGATGATATACCTCTGTGTATGCAGAAGAGCGTAGTAGGTGTGGGGAACCGGTTTGGGGGGCTTCTGCGGAAGGTCGTGCGAGCAGTCATTTTCTATAATGACCATAGGACTCCTTGGGATGACTAGTGTTCTTTAGTATGATGGACTTTTGGTGCATTTTATGTTGCGGATATATGGGAAAAAAGACCAATTTTGTTATGTTATACCAGTTTTGGATATTTTTTGGACACACATTATATATATGGACATATGGATTTGTGATTTTTTCTTATATATATGTGATGAAATGGTTTATACAATGATTGTTTAATGTAATGATTTTTTAATGAAGTAGATGCCAATTCAACACAAAAATTGCTAGTGAGTCAGCTAAGGAATTTAATTGTCTTGGTATATTTTCATAAGTGATAAAATGAAATGACTGTTCCAAGAGTCATACCCTTAAATATTTCTGAAAAATAATAATATGTTGAATAGAATAAGTCGCGTTGAGGTGTGAAATGATGAGCTCATAATCTAGGCATACTATCAGGTGACGTATGCCCAAAGCAGATGCTTCGGTCATAAGTTAAATGACGACACTATATTCTGCAACATTATTCGTTGCAGGTCCTAGATAGATGCCCCCAGAGCTGACTATATCATTGGTGGGTGAAAGGATCACCCAGGAAACAAAAGAAATATTTTAGGAGGTGCAACTAGCTCCATCTGCGTATCCAAAATAGGGTGAGAGAAACAACGACATCTATAGCTCAAGCATTTAAGTAGGATAAGAAGATTCACAAAGACTATCACATACAAGGAAGACAAAAACAACCATATCATACTATAATACATATGGTACAAAATCACTAGATAGCATGAGGCTTATGCGTAGTAATTTTTCAAGTAGAGCCCATTACGGGGCTCCGGAAGGATATTGCCTTCATAATTAGCTAAATCATAGGCTCCTTTTTTAAGAGCACGTTTGAAAACATAGGGGCCATACCACAAGGGTTCGAATTTTCCTGTGCCTAGTTTATCATGGTCTTAGTCGTAGACCAACACCAAGTCACCTTCTGAAAAATTTGAGTGCAAATTTTCTGATCATATTGTGACTTTACTTGAATTTGGTGGGATTCGTTAGCCATGATGGCCTTGCGACATTTCTCATCAAGGCGATATAAGTATAGTAGTCGTTCTTATTCAGCACAGGTATCAGGAAAGAGTTCGACAACTAGCTTAAGCGAAGGAATTTCGCATTCAATCGGTAGTATTGCCTCTAATCCATACACAAGTTGGAAGGGTGTGAATCTCATGGAAGTCTTGGCAGAGGTTCGATATGTCGATAAGGCTGAGAATAACATTATATGCTAATTCAATTTATGTTTTCCAATCATCCTTTGGAGCATTGTTTTGAGTACCTTGTTAATGGACTCAATTTGACCATTTTCTTGTGGATAGTAAGGAGAAGAGTGCTCTTGGTCAAAATACAAAAGGGTAGATAACTCAGTGACCATTCTATTACAAAAATGTGATCCATGATTGGTCATAATAGACTTGGGTACACTGAATATTGCGATAATATGATTGAATATGAATAATGTTGCAGTTTTGGCGTCATTAGAGTATGTGGGCATGGATTCTGCCCATTTGGTGAAATAATCGACGGCCACAATTATGTAATTATGATAGACATCAGAAGAGGGTTTACATGTGGTAAAATCAATGCCCCATTTAGCAAAAGGGCCAACTGCAACAATGGGATGTAGGGGAGCAAGATGTGCACACATTTTCTTAGAAACTTTTTGGCACGAGTGGCATTTTTGGACTGCATTTATACAATATTTAAATATTGTGGGCCAAAAATGCCCTGCACATAATATTTTTTGGGCAGTGGCTAACCCAGAAAGATGGCAGCCACATGCTCTGGAGTGGCATTCATTAATAATTTTTTCTTCTTTCGAATGGATGACAAATTGGTGTAACACCATATCTACCCCACGATGGAAAAGTGTATCACCAACGATGAGGTAGTGTCAGGATTGATGGCGTATGAAATGACGATTGTCTTTGGACATCTAAGGGTGGAAGCATTGGGTCTAGAGATAAATGAGGATGTCTCCATATTGGGGTTCAAAAGATTCGATGAGGAACAAAGATTCATCAGGTAATGAATCTTGGACCACTGATTCGTTAATGACTCAGGGAAGATCGGTCATTAATTCTGCAAAGACTAAGGATTTATTGGACTTGGGGGTAGAGAAATCGAGGTCAAATTCTTGTAATAAGACAATCCATTTCAAGTAGCGACCTCCCAATATATGACGTGACAAGACATATTGCATAGGATTGGCGTCTGATATAACGGTAGTAGTTCGAAGCAGAATGTAATGCCGTAATCATTGGACAACGAAAAATGTTTTCAGTGCCAACTTCTCGATGTAAGGATAATGAAGTTCAGCACCAACTAAGCCTTTACTAAGGTAGTAAACAACATGTTCGTTATGGTCTTCATCTATTTGGACTAAGACTTTCTGATAGTAGTATCGGATGTTGCAAGATACAAGTTAAAATCTTGATTATAATTTGGGGGTTTCAATAGCAGAGTGGATGTAAGAATGTGCTTTAGTTGATCGAAAGAACGTTGAGCTTGTTCATCCCAAATGAATGGGACACCCTTTTTAAGTAATCTCATGAAACCCTTAGTAATCTCTGCGTAGTTGATGACGAACCGTCTTAAGAAATTTGCTTGTCCTTGCAATTTTTGAAATTTGTTAATAGTAATGGGAGGAGGCAAATTGATAATGGCCTCAACTTTAAGGGGGTCAACTCTAATCCCAAACCTGGATACAATAAAACCAAGGAGACGACCAGATTCCACAACAAATATGCATTTGTGTGGATTAAGACGGATGTTGTAATGTCGACAGCGAATAAATATTTGTCGTAGATGATCGATATGATCTTGCCGCTTAGGATATCTGGTGGGTAGGTCATCTAGATAAGGCTACATGATATGTTTAATGTTGTGGAAAGCATAAGACATGGCCCATTGGAAAGTGGTGCTAGCATTGTTTTAGACCAAAGGGTAACTTTCGATAAGCAAAAGTGCCCCATGGGCATATAAAGGCGATTTTGTGTTGGTCCTCCGGTATGATTTCAATTTGATTATAGCTAGAGAAGTCATCCATGAACGAGAAGACTTCGCATCTGGCACAATCATAAATGATCTAATCGATGAAGAGGATGGGGAAATTATCCTTTGGAAAAGCCTTGTTAAGGTCCCTATAATAAACACATACTCGGATCATGCCTTGCTTCTTGGCGACGGGTACGATATTGGAGACCCATTCTGTAAGAGGCATGGGATAGATAAAACCAACGTTCAATAATTTTTGAACTTCAACCTTAATTGGTGCGCTTTTTGTGGGTGAACTGGATGGAGCCGTTGGATATGTATTAATTTCATGAACAACGATCTGTGGGTCAATTCCTGGCATTTCTTCATATGAACATGCAAAAATATCGCAGAACTCTTTAAAAAGGTCATTGTAACATTCATTCTCTTCAGGAGAGAAATCTGCACCTATCTCTATGTGTTCCATGATCCCAGGTTTAACAGAAATATCGATTGAGATAGTTTTAGAAATTTTTCCCAAGTTTCCTTCTGATGGAAAAGAATATGACGTGGAGGGTAACAAGGACGGGTCTTAGGCGTCAGTAGAAATAAGGGTTTGAATATGTGTTTCTATCCTCTCTTGATTGAGGAGGAAAGTGGATCGGTGGTGATGGTATTCCCAGGGTCGGTCTTGAAGAGACATGAATTCCATTATATATTCATCCTATGATAAGACGAAATCTAGGAATTCATCCCTGAAATGTTCAGGGGTAACCCAATAAGGAGAGGAAAATTGATTTGGCTCCTCATCCAGTAGGAGTTTAGAATCAGTGTTAGCAGATTTGTATGTTGTCTGGATGGCCAAATATGATAATTTAGTTGGGGATAAAGGCATGGAATCTCCAAAGGATTCGATATTGGAAGAGTGAAGAATTACCCAAGGGTCGAAAGAACCAAGGGATTTGCCACAAAATATCGTAGAGATCATATTGATCAGAGCTATTTGAGAGGTATTGGATGTAGGTAAAGGGAAGGTTCCCATCAGGGTCAAATAGAGGTGTATGCCTATACTCTCATATTCGAGTGTTGACTCGCCTATGAATGGTACATTTGTGTTGGTGTTAAATCGCACGTTGGGTGTACAATAATCAAGTTGTTCTATTTTCACTATATTTCCTTGGTAGGGAAAGCAAATAATTCAGAAGACAGAGGATGCCACTGCCTTCATAGAATACAACCAAGTATGACCTAAAAGGAGATTTTAGTCGAGATTAGCATCAATTACTTCTACTTCAACGGATTCGGTTTTACCAGCTAGCTCGATTGGTAGGGAGGGAAAGATACCATGAGGTTTGAAAAAATTTCCATCAAATGCCTTCAAGATGGTTTCCGATGTAGTAAGTTGTGGAGAGACTAAGGCTTTCAACCAAGTCATTGACATAATACAAGTGGTTGCACCTTCATCGATCATGGTTCGAAAACATTTTTGTTAAGTGAACAAACGGTGATTTGTAATGCAAGTTGGTGTGAAAGGCGGGGTTCACTTTGGTCAACGTTAAAAGAGATAATGTTTGACTTTGAGGGATCAATTCCCCCAATGGTTGTTAATAAATATTTTCATTGGGTCTGACAACTCTGCAATACTTTGAGGGTGGACATGGCACATGGGGCTTGAGTGAGATCCTCCACTATAATATAGTGTTGGGTTTCTCGAGCGTTAGGGATATGTGTCATTCGATGAAGTACCCCTTTTGGGGGGCGAAAAATGGGTTCTATACTTGGTTTCTCGAGAGTGAGAGGGCCATTGGGTGGGGGTGGACCTGGAGAATATTTTGATGGAGGATTCCCATCTCGAGAGTCATAATTCTTAGTTCTGGTGGATAACGTCATGGATTTAACCATCAAGATATTGGCGATTGAGGACTTAGGGTTGCCCCCATGTGGGGGTGGTTGTGTTTGCATAATCAGTTGTTGTTGCTAGAGGCGAAGGGTTTTTTAACATTGTAGGTGTAAAAGAGGATGGGCCTCATTCGAGATATTGATGTATTTCAGTGAGACAAGGACAATCTTTGGTGAAATGATCCTCTTTACAAATCATGTAGTGATATTTGGCCTTTCGTTTGGGTTTACCCTCAACATTATTTTCTTGTGTCTTGGGGCCCAACTACTTAGAAGAGTTTTTCTTTTTCTTATTATTTTTACCCTTCTTTTTTCCTCTAGATGGCTGTAGGTTTTTAGGTGCGGTTGACTACACCAAATTAACCTTAGAGGTTTGGGAAGGGGGCTTCATTGGAGTGCTTGTGTGGATAGATGAACTAGGATTGATAGTTATTTAATGGGTTTTGTTTCCCAATCATATGACCGGATGAATTAGTAGAAACAAGACCGATCATACCATCATCATGGGGTCTAGGTGTCGGTTTGGTTGGGTCGTTCGATGGTCGAGGAGCATGGGGATTCAAGTCGTATAACATGCCAGACTAAGAATATACTAAATCTAGATATTGGGAACGAGATATGGCTTGTTCATCAGTAACGACGCCTTCCATGGCGACATATTGAGTGATAGGTGGAAAAAAAGACTTGGTAACCCAATCAGATAATAGTTGGTCCGGGTTTGTGGCTTTAACTAGTCGACGTCAATGTCTCCACTCATGAATGTGATCAGATATATGGGTGGAGGTTGATTGGTGTAACGAGGTTAAAAGCTTAGTACCAGTTTCATATATGATCGGTAATTGGAAGTGTGTAAAAAATGCCATAGCAAGGGAATTAAATTCGTCAAAGGAGTTCTGCAACAACTCTACATACCATTTGGCTGCGGATCCTAGAAGAGTTCATTGGAAAATCCGTAATTGGATGGAATTGTTCATCAAGGAGTTCGAAGAACACCATAGGTGGAAAGTCATCACATGATTGTTTGGATATTCTCCAAGCTTTCCATTGAACTTGGGAATATTGGAAGGGAGTTTGGCAAGAATGGGGGGGCGGAAAGGGGAATGTCATATGGGATCATTAGTCAACCTTGAAAGATCAGGCACATATAAAGTTGCCAAAAATGGAAGTTGTTTTTTGACTTGTGGAGGTGGGTTATGTGTTCCTCCTTCATATGGGTGTTGTTCTGGAGGTCCTCCTCCCTAAGGTGGTCCTCCAGGGGGTCCTCCACCATAGGGTGGTCCTCTAGGGGGTCCTCCTCCATAAGGTGGTCCCCCAAGAGGTCCTTCAGGGGTTCATCCTCCATAAGGTGGTCCTTCAAGAGGCCTTCTTGCATAGGGTGGTCCCCCAGGGGGGCCTCCCCTATGGAGCGGTCCTCCAGGGAGTCTGTTGGGAGGTCCTCTAAGGGGTCTTCCTGGTTGAGTAGAAATTGTGGGATTGGTGGGTTGTGGAGGTTGGTTCCAAACGATATTAGTTATTCCTGGGTATGGGTGGCCATATAGTAGGCTAGTGGTAGAGGGAATAGTATGGCCCCATGATGGATGTTGTCCAGTAGTTGGGGGTTCCCCCCCAGTTGATTGGTGACCCCAGAGAGAATATGGCCCTGAAACTGAGGGTTTCCCCCCAGTGGGTGGTTTCCCCCAACCAAATAAAGGTTGGCTCTTGATAATAGGAAATGCCCCTGTTAAAAAGGATCTGGAAGTTGAGGGTTTCCCTTTGGAAATATGTTGGTCAGACATTTGTCCTAGGTACAGGGGTTGTCCCCCAGTGAAAGGTTGGCTCATGGATATTTGTTGGCCAAAACCCATTAGTCGAATTCCTTGGGGAGGTAATCCTCTCGATGAAGGTTGTTGTCCAAAGAGGTTGGGATCACCTCCTAAGAACAATGGGGTAAATAAAGGTTTCCCCCCGATGGGGGGTGTAGAAGGTTGTGTTCTTGAAGGTGGCAGTACAATGGTGGGGACAACATATGATATATATGTCATTGTTGATGTTTGGGTTATGGCGATGTTCGGCTAAGTCGGTTGTGGTGTAGAGTAAATGGGGGAAATAAGTTTGAAATATATGGGAGAGACCAGATATGGGGGGGTGAGGGGTGCATGAAGAATCATGTGATTGATCTGGTTGCAAAAGTTTGAAAGCAAAGTATATGATTGTGTCTACTCTAGTGAGGATATCTTGGGGTTGCTTAGGGGTTTTCCAAGGTTCAGATGGACCCGAAACCATTGGTGGTGTGAAGTAACCTTCTGATAAATGGATCTGCTAGGTTTCCATGCTCACGACGTATTCAAAAGGTACAAGAGGTAGACGTGGGTAATCGGTACCAAGTTTAAGTTCTCTGACAGAGTTTACCTGAAGAAGGAGGGGACCGAAAGAGCCAGTCAAGGGTGGATTTGCAGAGAGTACAAAACCCTCTCGAAATTTATCTCCTTTTGGGCATTCAAGCAAAGGGGTAACAAAACTTCTGGATTTGGAGGGGTTTTCCTCATGGAATTCCTCTCGAAGGTGATCTTCAGGTGAGTTGGGAGGTAAAAGTTTGTATTGTAGTGGAGGAAAACCTAGCATCCTCCGAGACCTATGCAAGCTTTGGTCAGCCAGGATTGAGATATGACAATGACAGTCCTAAATCCAACTAAAGAAAATAAGCAGCACACTAAAAAAATCTAGAAATCAAACAAACAAACCAAAGATTCTCGCCATGAGCTCACTAGTTGGTGATGAAATCTAACATTGTGGGAACATGTGAGAAGGGGCGGGGATAAGTGGGTGGATTAGTTACATTGGTGGCCTTCTTAACATACTTACACCTTGGCGCAAGCTTCTTGATGGTCTATCTGTGGGTTTCCCTCCAAGGAGCCTGAGTGAGTTTGACCAATGTCTGATCTAGGTACATCGAAGACTCCCCTTTGTCGTGACCTTGTGTAAGAGACCTACAGATTATGGAAACTAATGTTACCAACTCGCAGTCATCCTCCGGGAGGGTACAGTCGAAAATTGAGTCTGATAGTATGGGCATGATATCAAGTCTGAAATTCCTCAAGAGGACTGAGAACAAGAGGATCGGAAAAATCTTCAGAGGATCTCGAATGGATTCAGGAATCAAGAAGTTCCAAGACTAGATGGAAACAACCGATTCTCAAGAAGAATCCCCAATATACTATCGTTCCACTACATATGTTTAATCCTCAGAGGGGTAATCTCTATTGCCCAACAGTACGTGGCCTCGTGTGTAGCCCCTATGTGAGAGGGGTTCCCTGCTATGCCTATATGAAAGTTGGATTTAAGCACTTTTTAGTATTCTATGGTTTGTGTTCGTGGTCTTGGAAAATTTACTCACTTATCTTACTCCAAAGACCCTATACCTAGACTATTGTTGGTGTTCTTAGAAAATAAAAAGTCTAGTTAATTTTATTAATGCGCGTTCTTTTTTAAGGTCGTTCTTTAGTCAAAAGGTTGCGTGGAAGTGAAACTTATGATGTGAAAAGACTTGACTCCAAAAGGATGCAAAGAGATGAAATTTGAACAATTTTCCTTTCGATGAATCCTATTTACGAGAGGGAGAAGAGTATCTTTCTTTTTTCTTTTTATAGAAGAAAACACCCTAATGCATATTGATTTCTATGTATTCTTGCAAATGAGACAAAAATACAAATTTTTCAACCAAACTCACAGAGTGATTTACAAAATTCCCAACCAAGCATAAATTGTTTCAATGATATTTTAAAGCACTCTAAATGAAATGTTTTTTGTTTCTTTTATTTTTTCAAATTACATGAAAATGGAAACAAAAATTATTCTTCGGCCTTTGCTTTCAATTGGCAATGTTCAGAAATGAATGCAAAAGATAGAAAAAAAACCAAGCATGCAAATTTAAATCACACCAAAAGATATTAAGTCTAAACACCTGTTTGAAAAGTTCTCAAATAATTTGGGAAACAACAAACATTCAAACTAATGAAAGAGAGATTTGTATAATGAAATGGTAGACTTTACAAGAAAAATCTTCTCAGACAGCTATGAATAACCTTCTACTGGACTGAAAGGATTAAATTTGGTCATCTTGTTTGTACCTATCAATGACATAAGATGGCCATGAAAAGAAGATAAATGCATAAATTTCAAAAACAATTGACGCAAAATCAAGGAGACAGACTTAATACAGGTCTGGAGTGTTGAAGGAAACCAGTCTGAAAGGGTCTGGCTGATTTTTTTGAAGGACAAATCTTCAAAACCATAGGTTTAAAGGGTAGGTCACTCTTTGCAAAGGGAGATAGTGCGACTGGGTCGCGACCCAATAGGAGAAACAATGTAACCGAAGAGTATGGTCACTCCTGGTAGACTTGGGAGCA
This sequence comes from Picea engelmannii, assembly GCA_009831015.1. Taxonomy (NCBI): domain Eukaryota; kingdom Viridiplantae; phylum Streptophyta; class Pinopsida; order Pinales; family Pinaceae; genus Picea; species Picea engelmannii. The sequence continues at coordinate 72,746 of ML804094.1, forward strand.
GAGATGGTCGCTACTTCAAAGGCAAGAAACTGTGACTAGGAAGGCTTCAGTCGCTCTGTGTGGACAGGGGAGTTGAGACCAGCACAGAGAACAAAGAAAAATTTAGATTTGGGATAAGATCTATCAGATCCAAGGTAGTGGTTTCTTCAACTGAAATCGGGAAAGGGAATAACAAAGTATGGCAATTAGATCAGGACATTTTAATTGGTAAAAGATCTCGGAAAGAAAGCATGTAAAGAAGGAAGGAAAGCACATGAGAGGCAATCTCCCCAGTATGGTCGCTAGTCTGTTGTAGGGATTTTATACCCTGCAGGAGCTGAGCTCCCTTAGGTTATTCTTATACCTAAGACAGGAACAACGATACGAGCAAAGGATACTTCTAAACTTGATAATATGTCATAATCTACAAATATATCAATTCTCTACCAATGAACACACAAACTTAGATGAACAATCGTTTAGAGGGAAACATCTAGCATATCTTCTATTAACCAAGCAAGCAATATTACAACTTATAGGTGTAAACTGAAGAGATGTATTTCTTCCAAGATCTTTGCCCAAGCCTTGCCACCAAAACACCAGAGTAACTTTGCTAGTTCCTTCTCCCCTTTTCCCATGGAAATGGATTGGTTCTTATAGGGATTTAGAGATAAGGCCATATGGTTAATAGGATAAGATCTTCAGGATTATATTGGAAACCTTCTCGAGACTAAACCCCGAGAAATGAGAGTGAGTTTGTATCCATCGCAACCAAGTCCAAAAAGGGAATCTTCTAAGCTCGGTCACGACCTAAGCACACAGAAAAAGCGTCCCAGTCGCGACTTGGCAGTCCAGAAAGGACGACTAACCCCTTCGGTCGCAGGCTTAAGGAAGGATAAGGGTGACTAAAGGGAGATTATGCTAGAAACTTAGTGGAAAGATGATGAAAATAGGTGCATTGGGTAGGTGACCTCTATAAGATGATGTCCCAATGGTTAGGGGGTTAATAATGCTATAACAACAACATAGTGTTACATCCTTACCCATTTTAAATTATCAAACTAAATGTTAAGAAGGAAAGATACATAATCGAACTCCAAACTAAATGAAGACCGTTTTACTGGTATGTAGAAAATCATATATCATAATTCTTTACAATCCTATCTCTCAAGTTTAAAAGTTTTGCGATCAATGCCATACAATAGTCATGTTCATTTTTGAATTATCAATGTTTTAGATCACATCAATATGGTTTATCTTTAAAATCAATTGTAAAGAGAATCTAATCATTAAGAAACTATTTAAATAGAATTTATTAATTTAAATTAAGAATCAAGCACTTAAGTCGAATTTCAATAACAATTTAGTTTTAATAAAGCTTGACCTACATTTCATAATTAATTTATTATGTTAAATTGATATCGTTAATATAGTTTATATGAGAAGAATAGGTATTTTAAACCTTTTATGATTTTTATACCTTACTAAAGGAATAATGTTGTTAAAACATTTTTTTATTATATATCAATATAAATTTATTATATTTGTTATTAATATATTAAGGGAGGGGTGAATTATATGTTCTAAACTTTTTACGAGCTATTGTCATTTTTTTTAGTTATTTGGGTTCAATTATTTTATGGGGTTTTAGAAGTCAAAGTGATTGGTGAAGCGGGGTCTACATTGGTGAAGGGGGTCTACATGGGGTCTACTTTAGGGGCTACATGAGACCATAGTTTTAGAGGCCAAAGTCAGTAGAGAGGTCACCTCAAAGTTGACTTCAACCTTTGTTAGAGTCATTGATGCAAGTGGTATGAATGTGAGGAATATGGAGGGAGAATATATGGTAGAGGAAGAAGGCTCGGGGTTGGAAGGGAAAAGCATTGATGGTGGCTTTAATCCTTGTCAAAATTTGAATTTTTCATCAAGCAATATACAACTAGAGGCATTGTTATTAGAGCCAAAAGAGGTTACAAATCAAGGTAGGTTTTTTGTGGGAAAGCATTGGGCTCAAAGTTTGTAGGAACTAGTGAAGGGAGCTAATTTTATTTGGGACATGTTTGGATATTGATAGCCTAAGTGGAGGAAAGAGAGAAGGTTATCGGGGTTTCAAGGCTTCAAAGAAAAATTAGTTAAAGAAGGAACAAAAGGTGATTAAGAAAATGGAGTTTTGGGTTAAGATGATAATGGGGGAAGACCTATGTCTAGAGTAGGCAATGGAATATATAGGGAAGGTTCTTATTGAGAATATTGTGGGGAGACAAATCTCTGAAGGATCACTCAATGCTTGGTTGTGGATTGGATATGGACCTTCTTACTATCTTCCAACAAGAGGTTGGATAAGGTTTATCTTTCATTCAGAAGTAAATGCAATAAAAACCCTTGGAGATAGTTGGTTTTGAGGGGCTACATTTCTAATGTTAAAGTCACATCATGCATTTTTTGACCCTATATCGGAAGTGGTCACAAAAATTCCATTTTGGGTAAAATTTCCTAGCCAACCCATGGAGTTGTAGACAAAGAAACTTATAGGTGAAATAGGTATATTGGGTTGAAAATTTATAGTCAATACTTCTTTTAAATCAAGTGTTTTCATAATAGTGGCTTGTGTTATGGTAGAAATTGATAGAAGTGAGGGTTTGGTTGAAAGTATGGATATAGTTCTTATGGATACATTGTATAACCAACTTTTGGATGATACAAATGTGTCATACACATTCACAATATGTCATCATCATGGTCATATTGCCTATAACTATTTTATGCCATTTGTTATGAAATTCTAGAGGAAAAAGAGCTAGAATAAGGCTTGGCTAAAGGTTTGAGGATTTATGGAGCTTTGTATGACAAGGATGCTAGTGATAGTTTAAAAAAAATTAATCCTTTGGAATTTTAGAAGGAATCACCCATGTCAATTAGGTCTACCCTAAGTGGTTGGGGGAAATGATTGTTAACCTCCCCACCCAAGTTCAATCCCCATAAGTGACATGTTTGAGCTCTTAATTGAGATATTGGGGCATTGGTGAGGTACTGGAAACCTCACTCTTACTTTCAATCTTACAGAGAGGCCGAATTTCTTCCCTGGGAGATACCTAATTACCAAAATTTTACCGTGGATTAAAAAATAAGGAATCACCGAAGGATTTAAAGGTATTAAAGGAACTTGTTGAAACGGGTAAGAAGGAACTATTGGTTGACAAGGAAGTAGGTGTTCGATAAAGTTATGAATAGCTCGGGTCTCTAAAAGGAAGACTATGGGAATGCTAAGGTATTAAAGGATATCATTTAAGTTTATCATAATGGCATAACCAGGGATGGTAGCTTGATCCAGGTGGATATCAGTGGCCACCCACCTTTTCCAACTAGCTCAAAACAGTTTTCTGGCAATTTTGGTAATTTACTATTTTTAGCAGTTTTTCACTTCCGGAACCATTTTGAGGCCCTAAACGATGTTTTTTGGGAAAAAGGGGAGAAATATGGAATTCACTTCATTATTGACCCCAAAATGAATCTCCTCGACGACACCTTTCCAATGGGCTATCATACGCCTAAAATGGAGATCGTATGCAAACGTTACGACCCCGGGAAGTTGATGTACTAACTTACCCAAACGGTGCCCACGTGACTTTTGGCGCTTCATCTACTAGGGTTAGGTTTTTGGATGTCTAGGGTTTTTGGCATTCCTGTTAATGTAAAAAGGAATTCAAAACCTCATTGTAATGTTCTTCTTTTGAAAGAGCACAACTGTCACATCTCTTCTCAGAGATAAGCCGCCACCATTCTAGCAAGCTTGTTTCCGCTGCATTTTATAGTTTCAGCTTATTTTCTTATTGAATAGAAAACCAGTTTTACTGTATCTCTGTTTTTTGTGTTAAGTACCTGTTAATAATCTGTAGTCATTTCATTCTGCTCATAAAATATGGATCAGTGGTATCAGACAGGTCTACTCCTTGTCATCTTAATGCATGTCCCCAACGAGGTCGGAGTACAAAGAGTTGGGTCTCGAGCTTGTTTCTCTTGAGGAAAAAATATCTCGCACTCCCAAGTGACCTCTCATGGTAGGAGAAAATAAATATGATAGAACAGGATATCCTTTCAAACTGTTGATTGAGTAATCCCTCATGCAACAGAGGAACGAGATGATGGATAGTTTCATGCAAATCCTTCAGCGGCTACCAACAGGAGATGCATCTTCTTTGAGAAGAGGCACCGCCCCCTTAGAGGTACAAATAAACTTCAATATTCCTATATTTGAAGGTCAGATAGACACAGATGTTGTAGACAAGTGGTTTAATCTACTAGAAGGGTATTTTTCAGTCCATAACTTTTTGAATAGAGAAAAGATTACTTTTTCGCTTCTCAAAGCCATTCCCCATGTCAAAGATTGGTGGGAAACTTTTTGTGAGAAAAAGGAAACAGAGGAACCCTCATTATTTACAGTCACGGCCACCTGGGAATCATTCAGGGATTCTATTAAGGAACAATACTACCATGTCAGAAGTTATGACGACTTGTATACTAAATAGACCACAGTACGACAAGAAAGAGACAAGGCGGTGCCATATTTCACAAATATCTTCCATACCTTGCGCACCAGGCTGGGTAACAAAGATTCAGAGAGACATCCGGTGCTCAAGTATTGCGGTGCTCTACATAGATACATCCAGACTGAAATGGAATTTCTGGACATCTCATCCTTAGGCGCATCCTACCGATATGTCGTCAAAATCGAGAAGAAGCTCAAACAAAAGACACGGCAATTTGGGCATGGGAACCCCCCACAAAAAAAGCGAGGAAAGGGAGGCCCCAACCCACAAAACAAAGGACAGAGAAAATATGGGTAGTATCAGGACAACCAGTCCAAGCCACAAGAAAAGAAGGACACAGGAAAGACAAAGAAAGATAACAGGAAGTGGTACGACTTCCATAAGAGCCCTTGGCATAACACTGCTCACAACCACTCAAAGAAGTCACTGGTGGCTGAAGCGAAAGCCTCTGAATCAGATGTAGGTTTTGACTCTAAGCCAGAAATAGAAAGGGTAAGACAGATCATTGATGTGGAACCCAATGCCACCGTTGCTACCACCAAGCTCCAGCCTGGTGAACCAGACAAGCCAGAATAAGGAGAGTGCCTCTTCCATTCATAGATGTGGGTAAAAGGAACCCTGTTGCACTTCATCATTGATAGAAATATCCAGAAGAACCTCATCTCAGCAGAGGTCCTCAAGTGGCTGGCCTTGCTGACAATGCTGCACCCACAACCCTAATCCATTGGATGCCTCTGCCAAGGAAGCGATATTCGCATCAGCCAACAGTGTTGATTGTTGTATGACATCAAGCCCTTCAAATATGAGGTATTGTGTGATGTTTCTCCTCTCTAAGTTTGTGATGTTCTTTTGGGCCAACCTTATGTATGGAAACATCATGTTGTATATGAGTCTAGGCCTCGTAGTGTTATTATTAATTTGAACAGGAAATTGTACAGGATACCCGAGGCAGTCCCACCTAGTGCTATTTCCTTGATCTTTGCTAAGCAATGCAGGAAGGTCATCTCTTAGATGGGGAAGTTTGTCTTATTCGTGATTCTCTCTCAGAATAAGAGAAATATCACAGCCACATCCAGGGTCTCTGCGGTTGACCTCTCCACACAGAAGAAGCAAGTAGATAAGGTCCTGGAAGAATACTCGTATATCTTCTCCTCACCTACCGAGGTACCTCTGCACTACCAGGTCAAGCACCCCATCGATCTGACCCCCGATGCACCGTTGCACAATGGGCCAGTCTATCGTCACTCTCTATTAGATAATGAAGAGATCAAGTGATAGATCCAAGAACTAGTCCACAAGGCGCACATCCATCCTATCTCATCTCCTTGTGGGAGCCCAATCATGATGATATAGAAGAAAGATGGAACTTGGCGACTCTGCATTGATTACCGGGTTCTGAATAAAATCACAGTCAGAAACCAGTACTCGATTCCCCGAATTGACGACCTCCTTGATCAACTCACGGGGGCCAAATACTTCAGTAATATTGATCTGAAGTCTGGCTACCACCAGGTCCCAATAGAACAGACAGATGTATGGAAGACTACCTTCAAGTCAAAGGAAGGCCTTTTTGAATGGTTGGTCATGTCCTTTGGTTTGACAAATTCTCCATCCACTTTCATGAGGATGATGGACGATATCCTGCAACCATTCACCAATACTTTTGTAGTGGTGTATCTGGATGACATTCTCATTTACAACAGGACTTGGGTCGAACACTTGCAACATATTCAACAGGTTCTGCACACCCTGCGGCAGCACAAACTATACGCCAACTTGGAAAAATGCTCCTTCGACATGGACATGGTCCATTCCCTGGGCTACATCGTTGATCAACATGGCGTACATGTGTATACAGCCAAGATCCAAGTCATCCCTGACTGACCAGCCCCAACCACACTCACTGAGCTTCGAAGCTTCTTGAGCCTTGCCAATTTCTACTGCAGGTTCATGTTGGGATTCTCCCATATTGCATGGGACCTCAGCCAAATAACCAGGTGTGGTGGTAAGGCAAAATTTGTGTGGGGTTGGTCCCAACAACAAGTGTTCGATGATTTGAAGCAGCGCTTATGTCCAGCCCCAGTACTTTCACTACCAGACCTGCAACAGCCCTTTGAGATCAAGACAGATGCTTCAGACTATGTTGTGGGTGTCATTCTCACTCAACACAGCCACCCCATGGCCTATCATAGTGAGACACTATCATATGTTGTCCGTAAGTACCCTAATTATGACAAAGAAATGTACTCCATTGTGAAAGCATGCCACCAATGGATACATTACATTCTTGGGAAGGAGATAGTCATCCACATTGATCATAAGCCACTATAGTTCATGCATACACAAGGAAAATTTCAGAATGACTGCCATCAAAAGTGGTCCACATACTTGCAACATATCCACCTCAACATCAAGTATAAAACATGAAGCACCAATTGCGTCATTGATTGCCTCAACGGACCGTCAGTCATGAAACTCACCACGGTGCTAGACTCTTGTGGCCATGAGACCTCTGTATGGCCCCAACTCTATGAGACGGACCCTAACTTCTCCACCACCTACCAAATGTTGGGTGCAAACGCAGTTGTCGATAATTTACATCTTCAGGATGGGTTGTTGTGTTGTCTGGGCCATATCTGTGTTCCATCAAGCGAGCGAGTGAAGCTGATCTGGGAAGACCACTACAGTCGGGTGGCATGACACTTCGACGTTGAAAAGACAGTGGTGATGCTATAGAAACAATTATACTGGCCGAAAATTCGACAAGAGGTCAACAAGTATATCAAGTCCTGCGCTATTGCCAAACCGACCACTAAGAAATAGGGCATGTACACCCCTCTTCCTACTTCTGACAGGCCATGGGAATCCATCTCAATGGACTACATTTCAGGCCTCTTGCCCACCAAGCGAGGAAATGACTGTGTTTTTGTGGTTGTTGATCATTTTTCTAAGATGGCGATTATGGTTGCATGCAAGAAGAGAATCATAGCAAAGGCCACTGCCAAGCTCTTCTTTGAACAACTATTGGTAAATTTTGGAATCCCACAAACCATTGTCTCGAATCGAGACAGTCGATTTATAAGCACATTCTGGTTGAGCCTTTGGTCACTGCTGGACACCAAGCTCACCAAATCCACGGCCTTCCACCCCCAAACAGATGGTCGAACCGAGGTCGTAAATCGAATGATTGTACATATCCTTCGCATGTATAATTTCAAGCACCCTTGCACATGGGATGAGAGACTTCCCTATGTCCAACATAGCTACAACCGAGCCTTGCATAGCTCAACCAGCCACATCCCCTTTCAGGTAGGGTTGGGATTCCAACCATTGGGTCCCATAGATGTTGCACTTCCCCTTGTTGTCACCTCGACCGACTCATCTCCTGCTCCAATTGAAGCTGACAAAGCCACCTAGTTCATTGAGAGGATCCAGCACATCCACCAACAGGTTCATGATATCCTACAGAAGTCCAATGAAAAGTACAAGCAACGCCATGATCAACATCGGGTGCCACATAAGTTTCAGGTGGGCGAAAAAGTTTGGCTGCACTTGCAGAAAGAACACCTTACAGGACCCCATAGGAATCTTCTCCCACTCTATTATGGGTCATACACCATCACCAAGTCCATGGGGGATATTTCTTTTGAGCTCAACATTCCTCCTTTCCTTGGCCTACACCCAGTGTTCAATGTGGATCTCCTTCGCCCTTATTTCCCACCATTATTGGACACCTCAGAAGTAGCAGAACAAATGACACCAACAAAACTCAACCCCGACTGCATACAATAGGAATCTAGTTATTAGATTGTGGACACACATATCAAGGTCACTCGACAACAAAGGATCCAGCTTTATCGAGTCATCAAATCAGGGCAGCTCTTGCACCAATGCAAGTGGCTCACTCGTGGCCAAATTCAGTAGAAATTTCCTCATATGATGGGGAAAATCAACGCAATGGATACCATTTCTTCCTAAGGAGGGAATATTGATCTAGGTGGATATCGGTGGCCACCCACCATTTCCAACTGGCTCAAAACAGTTTTCTGGCAATTTTCGTAATTTACTATTTTTAGCAGTTTTTCACTTCTAGAGCCGTTTTGAGGCCCTAAATGATGTTTTTTGGGAGAATGGAGAGAAATATATAAATTCCATTAATATTTCTCCAAAAATGAATCTCCTCGACGATACCTTTCCAACGGGATATCATACGCCTAAAACGGAGATTGTATGCAAAAGTTACGACCCCGGGAAGTTGATGTACTAACTTACCCAAACGGGCCCCACATGACTTTTGGCGCTTCATCTCCTAGCGTTAGGTTTTTGGATGTATAGAGTTTTTCGCATTCTTGTTTATTGTAAAAAGGCCTTCAGAGCCTCATTGTAATGATCTTCTTGCGAATGAGCACAACCGTCACATCTCTTCTCAGAGATAAGTTGCCACCATTCCAGCAAGGTTGTTTCTGTTGCATTTTACAGTTTCAGCTTATTTCCTTATTGAATAGAAAACCAGTTTTATTGTATCTTTGTTATTTTGTGTTAAGTACCTGTTAATAATCTGTATTCATTCCGTTCTCCTCATAAAATCTGGATCAGTGATATCATAGCGGTTTTCTCCTTGTCGTCTTAATGCATGTCCCCAACGAGGTCGGAGTACAAAGAGTTGGGTCTCGAGCTTGTTTCTCTTAAGGAAAAAATATCTCACATGCCCAAGCGACCTCTCGTGGTAGGAGAAAACAAAGATGATGGGACAGGAGATCCTTTCAAACTATTGATTGAGGAATCCTTCACGCAACAGAGGAATGAGATGATGGATAGTTTCACACAAATCCTTCGGCGACTACCAATAGGCGACGCATCTTCTTTGAGCAGAGGCGCCGCCCCCTTCAAGGTAAAAATAAGCTTCGATATTCCTATATTTGAAGGTCATATAGACGCATATTCTATAGACAAATGGTTGAATCTACTAGAAGGGTATTTTTTTGTCCATAACTTTTTTGCGCTCCTCAAAGTCGTTCCCCATGTCAAAGATTGGTGGGAAACTTTCTGTGAGCAAAAGGAAACAGAGGAACCCTCATTATTTACATTCATGGCCACCTGGGAATTCTTCAGGGATGCTATTAAGGAACAATACTACCCTGTAGAAAGTTATGACGTCTTGTATACCAAATGGACCACACTACGGCAAGAAAGAGACCGGGAAATGCTAGATTTCACAAATATCTTCCATACCTTGCGCACCAAGATGGGTATCAAAGATTTAAAGCTACATCTAGTGCTCAAGTATCACGGTGCTTTGCATAGATACATCCAAACCGAAATGGAATTTCTAGACATCTCATCCTTGGGCGTGTCCTACCGATATGTTGTCAAAATCGAGAATAAGCTCAAACAAAAGACACAGAAATTTGGGCCTGGGAACCCCTCACAACAAAAGACAGGAAAGGGAAGCCCCAACCCACAGAACAAAGGACAAAGAAAATATGGATAGTATCAGGAAAACCAGTCCAAGCCACAAGCAAATAAGGACACTAGAAAGACAAAGAAAGATAACGGGAAGTGGTGTGACTTCCATAAGAGCCCTTGGCATAACACTGCTGACTGCAGCTCAAAGAAGTCGTTGGCGGTCGAAGTGAAAGCCTCTGAATCAGATGCAGGTTCTAACTCTAAGTCATAACTAGAAAGGGGAAGATGGATCATTGACACAGAACCCAGTGCCACCGTTGCTACCACCAAGCTCCAGCCTGGTGAACCAGACGAGCCAGAAGAAGGAGAGTGCCTCTTCCATTCACAGATGTAGGTAAAAGTCACCCTGCTTCACTTCATCGTTGATAGCAGTATCCAGAAGAACCTCATCTCAGCAGAGGTCATCAGGTAGCTGTCCCTACCAACAATGTCTCACCCACAACCCTACACCATTGGATGGCTCCACCAAGGAAGTGATCTCTGTGTCAGCCAACACTGTCGACTGTCATACGACATCAAGCCCTTCAAAGATGAGGTATTGTGTGATGTTTCTCCTCTCGAAGTTTGTGATGTTATTTTGGGCCAACCTTATTTATGGAAATGTCATGCTATATATGAGTCTAGGCCTCGTATTGTTATTATTACTTTGAACAGGAAATTGTACAGGATACTCGAGGCAGTCCCACCTAGTGTTATTTCCTTGATCTCTACTAAGCAATGCAGGAAGGTCATCTCTCAGACGAAGAAGTTTGTCTTCTTCGTGATTCTCTCTTAGAATAAGAGAAAGAGCATAGCCACATCTAGGGTCTTTGTGGCCGACCTCTCCACACAGCATAAGCAAGTAGATAAGGTCATGGAAGAATACTCAGATATCTTCTCCTCACCTACCAGGGTACCTCTGCACTGTCAGGTCAAGCACCCCGTCGATCTGACCCCCGACGCACCACTACATAATGGGCCAGTATATCACCACTCTCTGTTAGAGAATGAGGAGATTAAGTGACAAATCCAAGAATTTCTCCACAAGGGGCACATCCATCCCAGCTCATCACCTTGCGGGAGACCAATCATGTTGGTACATAAGAAAGATGGAACCTAGCAACTCTGCATTGATTACCGGGCTCTGAATAAAATCACAGTCATAAATCGGTACCTGATTCCCCAAATCAACGACCTCCTTGATCAACTCACGGGGGCCAAATACTTCAGTAATATTGATCTGAAGTCTGGCTACCACCAGGTCCCAATAAAACAGACATATGTATGGAAGACCTCCTTCAAGTCAAAGGAAGGCCTTTTTGAATGGTTGGTCATGCCCTTTGGTTTGACAATTGCTCCAGCCACTTTCATGAGGATGACGGACGATATACTACAACCATTCACCAATACTTTTGTAGTTGTGTATCTAGATGACATTCTCATTTACAACAAGACTTGGGTCGAACACTTGCAGCATATTCAACAGGTTTTGCACCGACAGTACAAACTATATGCCAACTTGGAAAAATGCTCCTTTGGCATGGACATGGTTCATTACCTGGGCTACATCGTTGATCAGCATGGCGTACATGTGGATCTAGCCAAGATCCAAGTCATCTGTGACTGGCCAACCCCAACCACACTCACTGAGCTTCGAAGCTTCTTAGGCCTTGCCAATTTATACCGCAGGTTCGTGTTGGGATTCTCCCATATTTCATGGGCCCTCGGCCAAATAACCAGGGGTGGTGGTAAGGAAAAATTTGCGTGGGGTCAGTCCCAACAATAAGTGTTCGATGATTTGAAGTAGCGCTTGTGCTCAGCCCCAATAATTTCACTCATACTATGTTGTGGGTATCGTTCTCACTCAGCATAGCCACCTCGTGCCCTATCATAGTGAGACATTATCAAATGTTGTTCGTAAGTACCCTACTTACGACAAATAAATGTACTCCATTGTGCAAGCCTACCGCTAGTGGAGACATTACATTCTTGGGAAGGAGACAGTAATCCACAGTGATCATAAGTCACTACAGTTCATGCAGACACAAGGAAAATTGCAAAATGACTGCCATCAAAAGTGGTCCACATACTTGCAGCAATTCCACCTCAACATCAAGTATAAAATAGGAAGCACCAATCACATCGTTGATTGCTTCAGCTGACCACCAATCATGGCACTCACCACGGTGCTAGACTCTTGTGGCCATGAGACCTCTGGATGGCCCCAACTTTATGAGACAGACCCAGACTTCGCCACCACCTACCAAATTTTGGGTGCAAACGCAATTGTTGATAATTTCCATCTTCAGGATGGCTTGTTGTGTCACCTTGGACATATTTGTGTTCCATCAAGCGAGCAAACAAAGATGATATGGGAATCCCACTACAGTCGGGTGGCAGGACACTTCGGCATCGAAAAGACAGTGGCAATGCTACATAAACATTTCTACTAGGAAAAACTTCGACAAGATGTAAACAAGTATATCAAGTCCTGCACTACCTATGTTATTTCCAAACCGACAACTAAGAAACAGGGCATGTACACCCCTCTTCATACTCCTGATAGGCCATGGGAATCCATCTCAATGGACTACATGTTGGGCCTCCTGTCCACCAAGCAGGGAAATGACTGTGTTTCTGTGGTTGTTGATCGCTTTTCTAAGATGGGGATTCTAGTTGCCTACACGAAGAGCATCACAGCAGAGGCCACTGCCAAGATCTTCCTTGAATGAGTCTGGGTACATTTTGGAATCCCAAAAACCATTTTCTCAGATCGAGACAGTCGATTTCTCATCACATTTTGGTCGAGCCTCTGGTCACTGCTGGACACCAAGCTCACCAAATCCACGACCTTCCACCCTCGGACAAATGGCCAAACCGAGGTCGTAAATCAAATGATTTTGCGTATCCTTCGCATGTATAATTCCAAGCACCCTCACACATGGGATGAAATCCTTCCCTATGTCCAGCATAGCTACAACCAAGCCCTGCATAGCTCAACTGGCCAAAACCCCTTTCAGGTGGGGTTGGGATTCCAACCATTGGGTCCCATAGATGTTGCACTTCCTCTTGTGGTCACCTCGATCGACTCATCTCCTGCTCCAACTGAAGTTGAAAATGACACCAGGTTCATTGAGCGGATCCAGCACATCCGCTAATAGGTTCAAAATATCCTACATAAGTCTAATGACAAGTGCAAGCAACACCATGATCAACATCGGGTGCCACATAAGTTTTAGGTGGGCGACAAAGTTTGGTTGCACTTGTACAAATAACGCCTTACATGACCCCATCGGAAGCTTCGCCCACTCCATTATGGGTCATACACCATCACCAAGGCTGTGGGGGATAATTATTTTGAGCTCAACATTCCTCCTTTCCTTGGCCTGCACCCAATGTTCAACGTGGATCTCCTTCGCCCTTATTTCCCACCATTATTGGACACCTCAGAAGTAGCAAAATAGTTGACACCAAAAGAGCTCAACCTCGACTGCATACAATAGGCATTCAATGATCAAATTGTGGGCACATATATCAAGGGCACTCAACAACAAAGGATCCAACTTTATCGAGTCGTCAAAGCAGGGCAACTCCTGCACCAAGGCAAGTGGCTCACCCGGGGTCAAATTCAACAGAAATGTCCTCATCTGATGGGGGAACTCAACGCAATGGATACCATTGCTTCCTAAGGAGGGAGGAATGATCCAGGTGGATATCAGTGGTCACCCACCTTTTCCAACTAGCTCAAAACAGTTTTCTGACAATTTTGGTAATTTACTATTTTTAGCAGTTTTTCACTTCTGGAGCCGTTATGAGGCCCTAAACGATGTTTTTTGGGAAAATGGGGAGCACTATAAAATCCCCTTTGAAATTTTCCCCAAAATGAATCTCCTCGAAGATACATTTCCAACGGGCTATCATATGCCTAAAACGGAGATCGTATGCAAAAGTTACGACCCCGGGAAGTTGATGTACTAACTTACCCAAACGGGGTCCACATGACTTTTGGCGCTTCATCTCCTAGGGTTAGGTTTTTTTGTGTCTAGGGTTTTTGGAATTCTTGTTTATTGTAAAAAGGCCTTCAGATCCTCATTGTAATGATCTTGCGAATGAGCGCAGCCATCACATCTCTTCTCAGAGATAAGCCGCCACCATTCCAACAAGCTTGTTTTTGCTGCATTTTACAGTTTCAGCTTATTTCCTTATTGAATAGAAAACCAGTTTTATTGTATCTCTGTTATTTTGTGTTAAGTACCTGTTAATAATATGTAGTCATTTCATTCTTCTCATAAAATCTGGATCATAGCTCATCTGCTAAGATACACGCCCAAGTTTCTTTCTCGGGAGTGTTTGGCCTAGAGGAAATTTTCAGGAAGAAAATTAAGACATGTGATGATATGGGTAAGTCAATTCAAAAAAATCCTAATTTACGTGTTAAAATATTTTGAATTTTGTAATCTAATAGATAGGGAAGATTGGCCAACCCCTATAAAAATGGATAAAACCCTAAGGGAAGGCAATGGATTAAAAAATGTAATAGGGATCCTTCTATAGGACTGACTCTCATCTCTCGTTTGGAGGGAAAGGAAAATTGTAACCCTTCCTCATATTTGAGTAGTAACTCTAGAGGTAGTTCCTTGGAAAGGGAAGTAGGAAAAGGGACTGGGGAATATAGGAATGAGATTAGGGAATTGATCATTATTAGTTAAGATATAAAAAGGGAAAGGGTTTGATGGGTGGACATGGGATGGGTGGTTTGGGTTATGATCAATTAAGGATAACTTCTCAAATTCGGTAGGAAGGAAATATTATTTATATCTTTCATAAGAGAAGGCTCTTAAATAAATTCAACAAGGTAGGAAAATACCTATAACCAAATTCCTTACAGTAGGACAAGCCACAAGGAGTAGTGATAAATAATCATACTCTCCTTGGATATCTGAGGGTTAGGTAGACACTCAAAAACATTGGCTTTATCTAGATGAATGGAATTAGAGAATCCTAATGTACTTTTAATATATGAAATGATGGGGTATGAGGATAAATTTCTAGGAGTTTAAAAAACTACTTTAAAGGATGGGAATTTGTTGCTTTAGATGCCTATGGTAACTCCAGAGGCTTAATTGTTGGATGGAGATCGAATATAGAACTTTAATAAAATCTTTTTCTAGTGTCTCAGATTTGTATACATAATTATTGTATAAGTGTGACTCTAGGACAAACAATTATAGTTATGAATGTGTATGGGCCTTATGAGGAGAGCAAAAGATTTTGGGAGAATTTATTTCCACTAGTTGTGTTAAAGGAAGGAAGAGTGATCATTGGAGGTGACTTGAATTTTACCTTACACAAGTTTTATATATGGGGAGACATAACCAATGTGGACAAATTAGATAACTTTTTCAAATACAATATAGAACATTCTAGACTAGTAGATGTAGAACCTATTGCAATTAGGCCTATATGGAGGAATAATGGGGTAGGAGAGGCATAGGTATCCAATAGACTAGATATATTTTGTTATCCATTTTTTTATGGATAAAACTATGTGCAAGGTTTTGAAACATCCAACATTTCGAGTGGACATTCCACCCATCATTAGGGACACACAAAGCTCTTCTGATGGAAAAGAGTGTTGAGGTTTGTATTTAAAGGAAAAAGTTAAGTAGTTGTTGAGGAGAGTGAAGCAAGATTCCGTAAGAAATGAGAAATAAATTCTATATTTAAATTGGCCTTTGGGGGGGTTTAAAAAGTTAATGAAAATAGTAAAGGATGTGAGAAAAAATAAGATGAAAATATCAAAACCTTATTCAAACCCCATAAAACCCTAAAACATCTTTTTAGAACTGCCAAAGATAAATCCGACTCAATGCTTGGTACAAGAGTGTACCAAATTCCTTGCTCTTGTGGAAAATCTTACATATGTCAAATTGGTAGATCATTCAAAGCTCATCGTAAAGAGAATATAGTTGATGCTTCCCACAACTGTGTCTCCAAATCAGTTCTTTTTGAATACTCTTTTAAATCCAAGCACCTAATCTGCTTCGACCAAACTAAAATTCTAGCTTCAACCCCTTATTACTCATCTTGGATCATTTGTGAAGCCTTGGAAATTGAGAAACACCATAATAATTTTAATCGTGAATATGGCTATAAACTTAGCCAATCTTGGAAGCCCACCATTCATCATCTNNNNGGTTTATTTAAGTTGCCTAGTTTTTCCTATCCTCTCCCTTCGTTTTATCCTTAGCGCTTTGTTGCTTTTCCTCACAATCTTTTGGTTCTTATCTTGTTCTTCGTATTCTTCTCACTTTAGCCCACTTTCTTCTTTGGGTTTCTCCCTAGATATTCATACATTCTTGTGTTATCTTGTCTTATTATCATCATTTTGACATTACAAATTATCTAATATTATCATTTTATCTCGTATCAACATTACTAATTATCCTTCTATTCTAGAATTTTGTTTCTTAACAACTTTTATATTTTTCATACGTTACTATTCTCAACAACTTACTTTATTAATGGCATTAACATTTTATCCCCTAAGCCAAAATATTTATTCTTTTTCAATAATTATTTAATACTTTATTTTTATCATCTTATTTAATATTTTCATCTTATTTTTTCTCCCATCCTTTACTATTTTCATTAACTTTTTAAACCCCCCCAATGGCCAATTTTAATATAAAATTTATTTCTCATTTCTTACGGAATCTTCCTTCCTCTACTCAACGGCTACTTAAATTTTTCCTTTAAATACAAACCTCAACACTCTTTTCCACCATAAGAGTTTCATGTGTATCTAATAATGGGTGAAGTGTCCACTTGAAAAATTGGACGTTTCAAAACCTTGCACATGGTTTTATCCAAAACAATTGGCTAAAATTATGACTAACTGTGGAAACCTACATACTCATATAGACATTTTTTTATTATCTTAGAGCATTTGATAAATATGGTTAGTGGGACTAGATCATGGTTTGACGTAGGAGGTGACCCAGAGCATACTTCCATATTTTTATAGATATAGATGACGAATGATAAGCTTGCCAGTCCCCTTCGAATTCAATTAAAGCTAGCTTAAAGAGGAAGATTTCCAAGAAATTGTAAGGAAATAATGGAAAAGGTATGACGCAAATTCTTAGGAGAAAACAAGTTTTCAATTGCATATAGAACATAAAAACAAGAGGGGAGTACAAATTACAGGGAGAAAACAAGTTTTCAACTTGCATATGCTCTATAGAACATAGAAATGAGAGGGGAAGCCTAGGCAATAGAGAAACATTTAGGTATTATCTTTTGAAAGACATTGATAACAAGATATCAAGTATCCATGAAAAAAATGGTAAGGGTATTTTATGTGAAGAAGAAAAACAAAGGTTAATGGAGTTGAAAAATAAAAAAGAGGAGATTATTAGAAAGTAGGGAAGCCAAGTGGAGGATGAAGAACAATGTTGTTTGGTTGGAGAAAGGGGATGAGAACACCTTATTTTCCCACCAATTTTCAATTCATAGGAAAATAATTAATATTATTTAGGAAATGAAGAATGATGAGGGATTTATGCTAATAATTTTCAATAAAATAACTTACCTAGGGGTCAATCATTTCCAGAGTGTCTTCAAAGAGCACGATAGGGTGAATGTAAAGATCATAAAATTGTCTATCTTGTTTTCTCGGTTTGCAATTGAAGACGATAATTAAAGGATATTTGAGAAGGTATTAAAGGATGAATTGCAAGCATTCTTATCATCTCTTAAAAAAGATAAGAGCTTGGGTCTAAATGGATGGACTGTTGAGTTTTTTCTAGGCTCTTATGAGATAGTAGAGGAATATTTGATTAGGGTAATTGAAGATATTAGAAGCTCAAGCAAGGTCTTGGGATCATTTAACTCTACATTTATATCCTTGATCCCAAAAAAATTGATAAGCATGGCACATTTGATGAGTTTATGCCAATTTCATTATGTAATTGTGTCTGCAAGATAATTGCAAAAGTCCTAGCAATAAGATTGAAAGAGGTGTTATCATACTTAATTTACGAAGAATAGTTTGGTTTTTTTGGCAAGATGATGCAGGAACATCAACAATTTATTTCGAGATTGACCCACGGGTCACAAAATTTAGTAAGGAAGTTAGTTTCCTAATGTTTTTCTATATTCATTTGTAATAAGTGTACAAGACATCTCTAGAAGATATCTTTGTTTGATTATTTTTTATAGGTATTAATCTGTTGCTAAGTTTTAGAAACAGATTTCTAGATTTAAGATTTGTTGAGAGAGCTTGGGATTTAGTTAGTTTGGGAAGCTACCCGAGAGCTCCTGATATTTTGTAATGAATAGAAATGTGTAGAGAGTGTGCAGATATATTGAGGGTGTGATAGTGTGCGGTGCGTAGAGGTTTGATGGATCCAAAAGGAACTGAGCCTTCCTGTTGTAATCTTGTTCCTTCAATGATTTAATAAAGATTAGTTTTATGGTGGAATTGTGTCTCATGTGTGTTTGTTTTAACATTGTTTATAAATTGTGTGGAAAAAACAACTAAGTGTTTGTGGTTGTATGAGATCGCGTGAAGATCCTTGTTACGAATCTGAACTAAATTGGAGTTGTAGAGGCAAAGAATTAATCCTTTGTTGCACATTGGAATCGATCATAGTCAATTTGGGCTTGTAGAATTTGGGTTCCAGGCATAAGTGAACGAACGGTGTAGATCTGATTGGGACGAACCTCTTCCAGAATCAATGGCCATGATTATATCGTCGGGGCTTGTCGTATCGAGACTAGAACTCCACATAGAAATCATCGACGACGATGTCTATCGTCTTGGTCGTTGATGACGATAAAGGTAAAGGGAGCTTGAGGGACGATGATGACACGTATATCATTAGGTCAGAACAACCGAGCATTGCAAATTTCTCCCCAGCATGAAACTTCTGATGACAACACTTTTAGCACTCGGTTTTGGTGTGAGGTCCTATGGATGGTTTAGCACTTATGCTCCTTGTCTAGTTGTTAACACCTAGATCTCAAATTTTTAAGTCAGATCGTCCGTCAAAAGGTAAGATCGATGAATGTTATTAGTTGGGCATGAAAAAATTTCACTGGTATGTAACAGAGTGGTCTGAGACTCTGTTAGTGAAGATTCGAGGCTAATAGAAAGAATTTGTGGGCAACCCAAGTGATAAGTTGCCATCAGAGTTATTTGAGAACTATGTTTGAAGTAATTTGGGCCTGGTAGGTTCGCATCAAGTGGCATCGGAGCACAACGACGCTTTAAGAATCAGAGCAGAAGGAATTGTATCTTGCAAGAATCATGTTGCCCATATGAGGAGGCCCAGAGAGAAATGTAGCAACTGAAGATTTGCGATTGGAGATGAAGCACATCCATGCGAGGATGGAAGCCATGGATACAACTCATAGAAGGGAAATTGACACAGGAGATGTCAGTGAAAGTGAAGATACAAGCTCTGGTGAGGAAACATAAGAAGCACCAAGAAGAGAAAAAACAAAAGAGAAATTGTTGATATTGGTCACAAAGGTAGGAGCCATACCAAAGATGGAAGTTCCCATGTATGAGGGTAACTTGAATTTGGATGAATTACTTGATTGGATCAATGCAATGGATAAGTACTTTGACTACAAAGAGGTGGATGAAGACAGAAAGGACATGCAACCTTATGGTGGGATGAGTTAGAGGAAGATAGGAGGAGGAAATGAAAAGCTAAAAACAAAAGCTGGGATGGGATGGTAGTCAAATTCAAAAGAAAATTCATGCCTAAGGATTATCAATTGAATTTGTTCAAAAAATTGTAAAATTTGAGGATGAAAGTCATATAGTGAAGGAATACACTGAAGAATTTTGTAGACTGAATATCAGAGAAGGTCATATAGAAGAATATGTTGAGAAGGTTTCTAGATATATAAATGGACTGAGGTATGAAATTCAATATGGGATCATTCTTTTGTCCCTGAGGACAGTGGAATATGCTTACCAAGCAGCACTAAAGGCATAATAAAATTTGGCCAGGAAGCAACGCCAAAAGAATAGAGGAAGGAGTCCAGCAAGAGGAAAGGGGCCATCTAACAGAGGAATATTTTAGGCTTCAAAGGGAGAAGCAGGAATCTCTAGTAGTCAGTCACCTAGTGAAGGAGAGTGAAGAGGTGGAAGATTATTCTCAAGAGGCAGAGGAAGAGGTAAATAAATCATGTGTTTTACTTGTGGAAAAACATGGCATATGTCTTGGGATTGTATTGAGAGAAAGTCGACAAACCAGAGAGAAGATCATATTGTAGAGTCTAAAGAAGAGATAGTGAATGCATAGGTAAAATAAGAAACTCCTGAGGTGGGTGAATCGCTAATGTTGAAGAGAGTTTTGATTAAAGAGAAGAAGGAAACTCATTAACCAGCACAAAGAAAGAGTTTATTCATAACCATGTGAAAATCAAAGGGGAAATGTTGCAAGGTGGTCATTGATAGTGGCAGCACAAATAATCTAGTTTCTACATAAATGGTGGAAAAGTTGGGATTGTAGAGGATGGCACATCATACTCCATACCAAGTGTGTTGGCAAATATTTAATAGACAGCGCATGCTTGTATACTTGTCATTGATGGCAAGTACAATAGTGAAGATGGCATGAGTACATAAAGTATGTAATAGATGGGCATTATGAGAAGACGTTGCAAAGAAGATTCGAATAATCTCAGAAGAGATAGTGCAAAGGATTGTTGGCAGATCATCGATGGCAAGATCAGAGTAAGCAGAACAAAGTAAGCTCAGGAGGAGAAGCAGCATTTATGATCGTTGGATTCCATTTACAATTCACGATGACTGTCAGATCAAGTGTTGATCGGGACTGTTGATCCCACACCATTTCGGAGTTTCGTGACTCGCGACTTGGAGAGGCAAGAAATATAACCTTCGAAATCACGATTTAATCGCAGCCATTAGATCAAGGTGTGATCTGGACCGTTGATTCGACTCCATTTCGGAGTTTCACGACTCGCGACTTGGAGAGGCAAGAAATATAACCATCTAAATCGTGATTTAATCACAGCCATCATATCAAGGTGTGATCTGGACCGTTGATCCGACTCCATTTCGGAGTTTCACGACTCGCGACTTGGAGAGGCAAGAAATATAACCATCGAAATCGCGATATGTGAAATCGCGATTTAATCGTCGCTGTCAGATCAAGGTGTGATCTAGACCGTTGATTCGACTCCATTTCGGAGTTTCATCAATCGTGACTTGGAGAGGCAAGAAACATAACCACAAGAATGTTGAAATAGCGATATGAGAAATCGTGATATAATCTAAGCCATTGAATTAAGATCATGTCTGGACCGTCGAATCATAGGACAAGTCGCTGACTTGGAGTCAACGGAGCATGGTGTGGAAACTCGCGAGATGCGAAATCGCGATATGATCTAAGCCATTGAATTAAGATCAGATCTGGACCGTCGAATCATAGGACAAGTCGTTGACTTAGAGTCAACAGAGCATGGTGTGGAAACTCGCGAGATGCGAGATCACGATAAGATCTGGACCATCGGATCTATGGAGATTTCAACCGTCAATCAAACTCAATGAAGTTTATATACTCACGAAATATGAAGCACTTTTTGGTACAGCCTATGGTCACTGCCAATGGTCACGAGAAGGGAAGGAGACAATTTAGATAAGCTCCATTTCGGGGTTTTAGGGATCGCGACTTGGAGAGTCGAGATGCCTCATCTCCAGATTCACGAAATGCGAATTCGCGAAAAGCACTTGGTCATGGCCAAGGTCATATAGAGGAAGGAGCTAGTGGAGAAAAGCTGTGTATCGGAGTTTCGGAGAGCACAATATGAAGTGTCGAGACACTTGGCCACAGGAATTCCGAAATGTCGAAATCCGATTTAAAGGCAACATTAATAAATTTCATCCAACGGTGCAGATAAAATTGAATATGATCAGAGGGCTACTGTTCTCTCTCACAGTTAATTCATCAGTTATGAATCAGTTAGCAAAACTGATTCATGATTCCTGATCGGTTGGCGTTTCAGTTGCTTAGACGGTTTTTCTTTTGCCTCAGAAGATTCGAAGGGTAACTGATGTGGGTGTGGTGCATAAATGGAAAAGACATAGACTGTGCAAGGTTGGTTGTTCTAGACGAAAAATGAATTAAACTGTAAGAAAGGGAAAATCACAGGATGCGCAGTGTGAGACTAAGAATATGCGCAGTGTGAGATAAAACTCATAGAAGAGTAACAGATGAGGAAAAGACTTGAAGCAGAGCAGAATGACAGAACACGTTGAAGCAGAGTAGAATGACAGAACAAGTTGAAGCAGAGCAAATGTGCAAAACAGACAAAGGAAGAGAAGAATTGTAGAACAGTTAGAAGAAGACCAGATTTACAGAACAAAGAAGAAGTGGTAAGAATCGATTTATTTGTGTAGTTGGTTGTTTAATTATTCATTTATATTCCAGGGTGGTTGCGAGGTGCTAGGGAGGATTGTTGTCCTTAGAGGTTCAAGTGGGAGCTTGAACACAGGGAGTTGCAGCTTCCATCTGGTTGCAACCAGAGAAACCAGGGTGGCAGGGTGGTGCAAGGGAGAACAAGTGTTCTCTGTTATACAGGTTGGAGCCTGTGTAACTGGAAGTTGGTGCTTCCATCGAGTTGGTGCTGGAACATTAAGGGAGTTGGTGCTTCCTTCTAGTGGGTGCTAGAGAAAACAGAGAGTTGGTACTCTCAAACAAGTTGCAGCTTGTAAAACAGAGGTAGAAGCCTCACATTGAGTTGGTGCTCAATTATAGATGATGTACAGAACTTAAAAGATTGCCTATCATTTCGAAGAAGAAGAGGTTTTCTCCCTTTATGGGTTTCCTCGTGAAAATATGTCTCTGTGTATACCTTATGTGTGACTGA
>ML804094.1:116241-135196 GCA_009831015.1 Picea engelmannii
ACCAGCATGAGGAAGGAGTTCATAATAGGAAGCAGAGCGATGAAAATCATGCCGACAAATTGTTAGAAGAGACTGAGGAAGGCGCCAATAGAAAGAGTAAGATGTAAGAGGCTATGTTTAGAAAAGAATCCATCTTTCATGTCGAGAAAGTCCATTGTGGATAATGGATTGTAATCTGATCTTAGAATAAGAATATGGATAGAGGCGGTCCCTCATGGCCATCTATCTAGAGGTTGTATGTGATTATTCCCACATTTTTCTGGAGCGCTTCCTTTGAGAGATGGTCGGCAGATTTGTTGTGCTCACGGTGTGTATGGATGTAGCTGAGCTTCTTAAATGTAGACTGTAGATTTCTGATTCTATCTTTCTAAGCAAGTAGGGATACAACTTGGAGGTCTCCCCTATTGCTCAGCCACTCTATGACAATTCTGGAGTCCCCAACAACCTGGAGGACATCTATATGAAGTCTAGAAGCCAAAAGATGTGTGGCCCAAGCACCCAAAAGTTCGGCCCTAGTGTTGGTGCCCGGGCCACAGTTGTACGTCCATTTGTAATAAAAATTCTGTGTGAGTTTTATTAATCCTCCAGCTCCACTTCAAGTTCCATTTGCCAATGTTGCACCATCAAACCAGCCCGTGGGAATAGCTTCAAGTGCTGGTTTCTGTTTGCTGCAATATAATCTTGGTTTGATGGCGTGTGTGTTTGTAACACCCCTGTTTCCCCCAATTTGTAATTAATCATAGAATAGGAATTACCAAGCTAATGCATGAGGAAAATGTAAATGTATTATTGTTTGAGTTGCCAATAACTGACTGTGGGGGTGAAGCCTTGAAAGTACTGGCCATGATATCACTAGAGGAAGAATGTGAAAACCATACAAGAGGGTTCATATATCAAATAACCCCAAATCTTCATGATAAGGATGACAAGCCTCCTTCGAATCCCAAGGAAAGGAAAGCAGTCAATGAAGAAAGAACAGTGGTTGAATCACCAACCACCCCCCCATGAATGGAAACATGGGTTGTCAGCCCGAAGTACTGCAGGGACCTGTAGACCTGAGTTTCCTTCTGACAGAAGGAACAGGATAGGTCAGCAAAACCGTCCAAGGTAAGAGGGACACAGGGGAGAGGAGAAGAAAAAGGAGAGACGAGAATGGGAGCTCGCAAGGGGAGAGGTGCGAAGCTCTCCAGCAGATCACGAACAGAAGGTCGCGAGCTTGATGTCGAAGAGCATCTGAGAAACCTCGCTGAGGCCACAAACGAGTGAGAAAGCTTTGAGTTGCAAAAAACATGACCTGAACAGAAACTGAAACAGAGAGAGAACCCTCGAGAAGAGTGAGAGTTACCTGGTGATATCATGGCTTGGCACGGGGGTGGCCAGAGTGCTAATATTGAATGCCTCTGAGCCTATGGTCGGGTGGAAGGACGAACACCTACATTCAGTTGGTTGGCAACAACCTGTAATAGATAAGTGATTTCTTACTCTGTGTAATTTAGCTGTAACTGGGCATGAATTTGGTTATACAGTGTATGTTTCAGGAATTGTGCTTGATTTCTGAATGGATATACTGTGTCTCTTTCCTTACTGCTTGGTTGTATAATTAGGTCAGTAAGAGATTATATGGATAGGACATGATTGGTACTCATAAATACTTGTGTCCTGAGGCAAATTGAGTTAGAGCCACGAACGGTGAGTTCATTGACCTTAGGCATAGTCTCATGTACACATGCCAACCTTCCTAGTTGTCTAGAGTCCCTTGGAGGACGAATTCTATTAAGCTTAGGAGAGGTAGTGTAGTTATGTACAGGCTCCCTGCGAGGCAAGTAGAGACCGAGACTCACTCAAGTCCTAGACTTGACGAATGAGCGCAAGGGGTGCGCGGAAGACTCTTCTAAGAGTCAAGCCCAGGAGAAAGAGTGCAAAACTCTTAATTCCTTCATAGCTGGGAAAGCTCAGGAGGGACAACACTGTTCGTAAGTGATGGCGAGACCCAATAGTCGGCTCGCAGTAGAAGATCAAAGGTTGAGACCTTTGAAGCGTCGGAATCTTCCGAGATCGGGAAGAAAGCCAAAGCTCAGGAGGAAGAGCAACAACAACCCTTAGATCAACTGTAGAGTGTGGATCTGGACCATTGAAATCCTACGTCCAGACACATAGGATAGCGCGCAAGAGGAGAGGATCTGAACAGACGGTATAGAATCATCAGATCTGGAGTGGGGACCGACAATCGTTGGATCCAGAGATAGGCACACGAAAGAAGTCTCGAAATCACTTCAACCGTTGGATCGTTGGAGGACAGGTGGTGAACATCCGGAAGCCACCGGGGTTTCGAAACTTAGGCCTATAAGGGTGGTGAAGAACGAGGATTCACAATCACCAAAATCACGAGGATTATTCTAGATCGTTGGATCCAGGGCGACACGTGGCAGAGATCTAACCCATCGGAGTTTTGGCATCTGGGATACCTAAAAAGGCAAATCTCTTATACTCGTCAATCGCGAAATCCTGATTTGCGAAACCCCGAAGTGAGTTTAGAGGATATATGGTTTAGAGTTTCGGCTCCCGAAAAACCTAAGTGCAAGACCTCCTATCTGGGCATATCCCGAAATCCCGACTTGCTAGACCCCAAAATGATAATAGAGCAGATGAGATATGGTGTTTTGATGTTTCGGCACCCGGGATATCTAAGTGCAAGTCTCTTGTACTCGCTAGTCCCGAAATCCTGACTTGCGAAACCCCGAAATGACATAGTGTGTCTAGAGTTTAGATGTTTCAGTGTTTCAACACCCGGGAAACCCAAGGGTCAGTTCCCTTGTACTCACCAGTCACGAAACCCCGACTTGCGAAACCCCGAAATAACAATAGCGTGGATAAGTCTTGATGTCTCTGTATTTTGGCACTCGGGATATCTAGAAGCAAGTCCCTGGTACACTCCAATTCCGAATTCCTGACTTGTGAAATCCCGATACGACTTAGCGCATGTAGATTTGGTTTTTCGGTGTTTCGGCACCCGAAAAACCGAAGGGTATGAACCCCTCGTCCTCTTCTACCGCGAAAACTTAGTACGCGAAACTCCGAAAGGTGGGATGCCTGGTTTTAATCCGAGGCATTGTTAGATGTGACAAACTGTTGGTCCCTTTCGGATTTCGGCACTTCGAGAGACAAGAGAGTAGAGGAACACATGCATCGCGATTT
This sequence comes from Picea engelmannii, assembly GCA_009831015.1. Classification (NCBI taxonomy): domain Eukaryota; kingdom Viridiplantae; phylum Streptophyta; class Pinopsida; order Pinales; family Pinaceae; genus Picea; species Picea engelmannii. The sequence continues at coordinate 119,437 of ML804094.1, forward strand.
CCCGAATCGCGAAAGCTGGAAACACCTCTCTGGTAAGGCCTGTGGTCATAGCCAATGATCATGTGGGTAAGGATAAGGGATGGTAGGGTCTGCATTAGGCCTCGTAGGAATTCGGGGATTCTGTTCCTCGGTGAAAGGAAGGAAAAAGCCGAAAAATATTAGTTCCCGTAGTGGGTGTGTGACAGTGTCCATCCAGGAATGGTATAGACCAAGTGCTTTATGGACAATTGCACTTGTTAATGGAATGGTATTATAAAAAATGGTTGAATTTCTTTCCAACCAAATAGTCCGGCATATGAATGGGGGGAGATATATATGTTTTTGTTTAATGCTAGTCCACGCTTCAAAGCAGTCTGTTATCTTGATCCCATCCCAAGTGGATTGTATTCTTAGTGCCGAGGCAATGATATTCTAGACCTGTTTGAAGAAAAAGCAATTGATGAAGAGATGGTCGATCGATTCTGAATCATGTTGGCAGAGCTGGCAATAATTTGGGCGTGTCCATCCTTTTCTCAAGAGAATATACCATGTATTCAGTTTGTATTCTATCAATAGCCAAGTGAAAAAATTTACTTTGGGCTGTATGCACCAAGACCAAAACCAATTTTTATAGCCACTGAGGTTTGTGAGCCAATGCGAGTTTGAAATCTCTGCATATATGTTTTGAGCAGTGAGGTTACCTGAGCGGTCACCCCCCGACCAATGGGATTGATCTTCTGTAGCGGTAAGGTGAATCCCAAGCTGTGAGAGTGCCAGGCAGTATTCATTCCATTCAAGGGTTGCATCAGCGGTGAGTCCAAGGGATATGTTGGATATCCAGGAGTCGGGTAAGGCGTTCGATCGACAGGAGTTTCGTATTTGAAAGAGGTAATAGATATTTTTTGTTTGCATATATGATATCAGTTGTGGAGAGAGCGTGACAGAGGCATCCATCCCTAGGATGCGGTCACGACCAAGATCAATTGCGTGCCCCGAGCCTGGGTGCCAGTAGATCTTAGAAGTGATCAAAAAAATTGCTTTTAGTAGATTTTTCTAGAAGAGTGAGGCCGTTCTAGAGGTTTTTGTCTTTGCCATGAGCCAACTATTGACAGTGTGGTGGCAGAGGTATTTGTCTAATATTATTGCATGCCAAATGCTCAGTTTATTCAGGACACGCCAGAGAGTGTTGGTAGCAAGAGCTTGATTAAAAATGAGTGGGTTCTGAATCCCCCATCCTCCTTTTTTCTTTGGTTTGGCGAGTGTTTACCAACTGCAGAGATGTTGAGGAGTGTGATATAGACAGTCAGACCAGAGAAATATGAACATCATCTTGCGGAGTTTTGTGAGAACCGAGGCCGGTATGGAAGCCAGGGCCATCTAGTACATTGCCTGCCCTTCAAGAACAACTTTGAGCAGGGTAAAGCATCCTCCAAGTGAGAGCCACCTCGTGCTCCAATGTCTTATTCTTTTTTCCACTTTGATTAGGATCCAGTTCCAGTCTATTGGCTTGTATGAATCTAGTTTTAGATTATATCCCAGGTAAGATATACCAGAGGAGAGTGGTAAAAAAGTATAGGGAAAAATGTCTTTGATCTCGTCTAAGGTAGGACAGGGACTATTTGCAAAATGGAAAGAAGATTTGTTCCAATTTATAGTCAAGCCAGTGGCACCGCAAAACATGTTTAAGATCTCCTTTATTTCTATATATTCCTATAAGGTACCCTTAGTCGTGATGAGGATGTCGTCAAAAAATAGGAGGTGGAGGATCTTGATGGTTCTGGAAACCTTTAGTCCATAAATATTACCATCAGATTGTGTTGTTTTGAGAAGCAGGCTCAAAGCTTCCATCGCCAGGATGAAGAGTAATGGAGAGAGAGGGCAGCCCTGCCTCAGTCCCTTGCCCATGCAGAAGAAGGTGGAGGATTCTCCATTGACTAGAATGGCAAGATTTTCACTAGAGACACAACTCATTATCCACTTTATAATTTGATGACTGAAACCTATCTGTGTTAGGATCAATCTGAGGAAATCCTAGTCTATGTAGTCAAATGTTTTTTTGAGGTCCAATTTGAGAATGAGCGCTTTGGATTTCTTGGTTTTGATATTGTGGAGGCATTCCTGGGCTGTACCTATGGCATCTAAAATTTGTTGGCCTTTTAATAACCCAAATTGCTCCTTCGAGAGGAAACATGAGAGGATGGGCTTGATTCTGGTGGTTATAATTTTGGAGATGAGTTTGTAGCACAGATTACAGAGGGCTATGGGTCTATAGTCTCCAAGGGAGGAGAAGGCATCTACTTTAGGAATAAAAGTGTGGAATGTGGAGTTAATGACACTTATCACTTTACCGTGAAGTCTATTGTCCTCCACAAGCGCCAGAAGATCTGGACCAACCAAGTCAAAAAAGTGTAAGTAAAATTCTACCGTCCAATCGTTTGTGCCTGGACTCTTGTCCTTGGAGTAGGATTTTAAAGCCATTAAGATCTCATGTAGTGTACAAGGACTGTCCATAAATATTATGTCAGCCTTAGAAACTGAGCGAGCATAGAGACTAGCCACCGAAACAGTGCTATGTAGGTTTGGTGAGGGATTCTGGTCAAAGAAGGGCTTGAAGTGATTGACAACTGCAGTTTTTAAAGCTTTTTGTCCTATGTGGATTGTTCATCCTCATCTGAGATTTCCCAAATGTGCTTATAATTCCTGCAGGAGATGGCTAATTTATGGAAATATTTGGTGTTGTGATTGCCACATTTTAGCCATGTGGACCTGCTTTGTTGTCTCCAGATGGATTCATTTTTAAGAAGTAAAGTGTTTCTTTCTGTTTCAAGATTTTTAATGGCAAGGTTGTCTGCACCATTGATCCCTGTGTTGGATTCGTTGAGAATATGATCCCTGATGGTAGTTTCTAGCTCCAGTAGTCGTTGTGCATTCTGATGTTGATATGTAGCAACCCACCATTTGATTCAGCCTTTGAGGAATCTGAGCTTCCAAGCAATGTGATTTTGTATGCACCGTTCATTTGTGAAAATGTTATCTTTCCAAACATCTTTCACGATGGTGTTGAACTCGGGTTCATGTAGCCAGTTTGCATTGAGCTTGAAGGGATATGTTATCTTGCAGCGGGTTGTTTCTAGGTGCAAAGCAATTGGAGCATGGTGAGAGAAGTATGGGTAACATACCCAAGTACATAACCCGTCATCCGAGGATATGAGATTCTCAGAAATTATGTAGCGGTCTAGTCTCTTTGAGATGGAGTCTACACCTTCACATCCATTACGCCAAGTGGGTGTCAAGGAGGCAGGCGCATAGTCCACTAAATGGTGAGCAAAGAAGAGTGTTTGGAAATATAGTGCCAGTGTATCTGGTGCAGCTGAGGCACCCCAGATTTCTCCAAGGGTTGTAGTTAGATTTAAATCGCTAGCAATGATCAAGTTTGGTAGGTCTAGAATCCCCCTGGCTTCTATCTTCTCCCAAAATTGTTGTCGATCGGAGCATGGTCCATAAATGTTGAGCAGATTGTATCTCTTGTTAGTGATGCAACTGGAGCCAGTCAAAAGTATGCCTCCGCAGTAGAGATATGGGAGAAAATCAAAACAATCAAGGTTCCAAGCCACTGCTAACCCTCCAGAGGAGCCAAGTGAATTGACTGTGCAGGTAGTCCAGTTGGAGTGAAATTGATTTAGGAAACCTCTGGCCTTTTTCTTGTCTACCAAGGTTTCCTGTAGAAAGATGATGTCTAGAGAAATGTGTGAAAGGAGTCTTCTGAACAAGGCATCTTTTAGGTGGCCCCCCACCCCTCTGATGTTGAGGGAGAGCAAGATCATGGTTTTTCTCTTGCTAGGGATTTCATGCCTCTAAGCGCCCCGGTATCATAAGTGTGTGGATAGTCCATAGGGCGTGAAGGTGGAATTCCCTCTCTGCATCGGGAACTGCGGGTTTTGATAGGAGAGTGTTCAAAACCATGCCCTCTAGTCCAAGTATATTCTCTAACCTGTACAGCAGATGAGGTCTCAGCTGGTCTTTGATTAACACCAATCTATGGGAAAAGAAAAGCAGGTCCTCTATAGGTAGGCGTGGGTGTAGGTGATAATACTTCTTTGTAGGAAGGTAGGAGGGAGTTCAAGACATCTCTAAGGGTGTTTTCTCCAGGCTCAGATGCTCAGTCCTGGTAGGTATGATGACCCCTCCTGCTCGTGGATCTGTTCAATGTTGCTCTCAACCAAATAATCGTGGGGGTTATATAGTGGTGGAGTCTATGTGTGAACATTCATTGCCAGATTTGGACTCAAGGATGTAAGAGAAGGATTGGGCAGGAGGTGGTTTGAAACATCAGGTGTTGGGGAGAACTGTGTGTGGGAAGGTTGTGTGGTCACTATAAGTTGTTCCCGCATCAAAATAGAGTCAAGGGAGGGAGCTTTTGGTGAAGGGGAGGTCGGGTAGAGGGTCTGTGCAAAGGGATCAGAGTTATGTGGGGTAGTAATTAGAGTATGTAGTGGTGGAGATGTATGTTGTGTGCAGGTCGAGGTTGCTCTAGTGGAGAATGTGGTAAAAGGAGTGGGGGTGGTGTCAGTTAGATCAGGCTCTGTGTGAGTTGAAAGATCTCGGGGAGTGTTAGGCTTCCTGGGGGGTGCAAGTGTGGATATAACAGTCCCAGGAGGAGATAGAGTCGGCCCCAAGTTAAACTGTGGAGTATTGTCAATAAGATCAAGTTCTAATGATGAGAGGGAGGAGAACATAGTAGGGCAAATGAATTTGAGCTTACCAGTTAATGTATCCAGTCCAGGAGCTATATCATCATCTAGAAAATCTGGGAGGTGTATATGGTTGTATACCGGTGGGGAGTCCATATTTGTAGCAAGCTCAAGCATAGTTTCCTCCGAGGTGTCCTCTTCAGGTGTTCCTGTGCAAGTCTTTCTCAGGTGGCCAGTCTATCTGCAAAGTGTGCATCTGAATGGGATGCCAAGGTAGTCTAGCTTCTATTGAGTAATGTGTCCTCGCCAGTCTATGTTCAGAGTTTCAGAGAGTCCTTCATGTATATCCAGCTCGACTAGTACCCTTGTCATTTTCTTATCTGGTCTAGTGATGGTCTTGGATTCTATGGAGATGTAGCAACCCAGGGAGTTTCCAATATCCATGAGGGCCTTCTCGTTCCAAAGATGTAGAGGCAGTCCAGGGAGAAGTACCCACAGATGGCGAAGACGAAAGTAGTCCTGAGCTGGGTCGAAACTCACTCTCCACCATTTTAGCATGAGGTTGTTGTCATCTATAGTCCAAAGTCGATCTAGAATGGTAGTGGCATCTTCTGGTGTTTTGAAATGGAAATAGATCCAACCCCACCCCATATGCAAGAGGATAGGAGCATATCCCAGGATAGGCTTCCAGGAAATAGTCATCCAAGTATCTAAGTCCATTTTGCAGAGATATCTGTATGATATCCTGCCCACAAGGCTGCAGAGAGCCATGGAAACAGTCTCTGCCAATCCAATATCAGTGCCAAGAATGAGTTTCTTTTTTGTTTTTTTGGAGACCCAAGGTCGAGATGCGTTCTTGCCTCCATGCGGTTGTGAGTGAGTCATTTTTGTAGTTCCAATGTTGGATTTAATTCCAGTAGGAGTCTGGTGGGCCTATGTGCTACGAGAGCTTTGTGGGGGACCATGACTAGTTGTGGGGAAGGATGTATTATAGAGTGGGGTCGAGGTTGAGTTTGGTATTCTGCGGTCCAAGTCAGTAGAGAGTTGTGGTATGTGGGGAAGTTTCGAAGCATGGATATTAGAAAAAACTGTAGATGGAGGATGGGAGAGTGTAGCTCTAGCTATGGTTAGGGAGTCAATGGGTGCAGAGTGTAAGGATGGAGATGTAATAGTAGAAAATGCCAATGATGTGCTTGCACTCCTGGTGAGTTCATCCACCGATGTAAAGAGTCCTTCGCTATTCCAGAAGGCTTCGTCAACAACACTCATAAGTGATTTGACTTCTGCCTCCATCCGGGGGAAATCTCGTGAAGAGGTGGAGTTAAATAAGAAAAAATCGAGAACAATATTGGGTCTCGTGAAACTTGGTCAGTGTTGTGTCTTCTGGTCAGGTCTTGTAAGTTAGGTAGAGGATAGATCAAACAGTGAAAATACATTCACAGGTAAGTGGGCCCGTGCTGATGGTCAAGGAGAAAGTTATGAAAAATGGTCAGGAGACTCCAGGCGGTCTATTAGTGTTGTTGGTCTCCACAGATACAAGCTCTATGCTCAGTATTCGGGTCAGTGCTGAGTATTTAGGTAACTAAGACATTCTAACAGGATAAAGTGCTATGGACTCAGAGTCCAAATCCTAGTGAGACCAAGTCTAACCGAGTGTCCACTATTAATGAACCAGTCAAGGTCGGGAGACCACTCACACACATCAATATCTCTCAAGTACAACGATTCTTCCTAGGCAAATCTATAGATAGACATAATTCGTCCTTTCTCAACCTTCTTTTTTTGTTTTTAATAGGTTGAAATCAAATATAAATATAGATGAGATGCATTTAAGGAAAACTTGTGCTTATGGGCATTGTGAATGCCATTTAAGGACTTATTGGAATTCAATATTTTCGTGGGACCAGTGACTGGTGTCAATTTTTATTTTTATTAAAGTTAGAAAAATAATTTATATATTTTAAAAATATGGGGTCTTATTAGAATGGAATTGGGACAGTGAATTTCTAACAACAATTAATGCATTTTATAGTTTGTTAGTGATTTTGCATACCCAAAGTCTGATTTTTATCCAGTTTTATCCAGTTCTAATTGCTCCCCCAACTAAGGCTCTCTAGTTGTTTGCCCTCCAGATGGATTCAATGGAAAGTCACACAAAGGTTTCCCTAGACACTAGTCTTCCTGTTTTTTATATTTGTTGCAATAGTTTATAGTTTCTACTATGAATCACATACATTTGCATTATCTTGCCTGTGGAATTTTACAAACACAAATTCATCTTCTACTCGGCCTTATCTTGATCACATTTTATATTAGTTTCTATCTTATTTACATGACATGGTATTTATCTTTCAATTTTTTAGCAATGTTGCTGACAATTATATGTGCCAAAAATATCAGCAGAGTTGTTGCATTTGAAAAAAATAGTTTGAACCTAAAAATTGCACCTCAACACAGATCTACGAGAATTGAACTTGCCATGGTTGTGCTAAATCCACCCTACATCACAACTTAAACAAATATAAATATGCATTTATAAATGTTATCTTTATAAGAATTTCTATTACCATTTCTACTCATGGTTTCTTTCATACTTCTACTCACATCATGATTTTTACATAATACCACCATGCCCTTGGAATTTCAACATCTCAAAATCACAAGTGAAAACCTCCCCCAAAATAATTTATGGGAAGCATGCAATTTATTTTACCATATTTGCGAAAGGTATTCTTTCAAAACAAAGTAGCTAGAGCCAACTTGAAAAGAAATGTGTCTTGTCAAAGGCCTACACAAAAAACAAATCAAGGAATTTTAGAATCCCCTAAAGCAGATAAAATTTCAAGAGCCTCTATTTAGATAAACACTAAGTTAAAAGGCAAGGAACTTGTCATTGACAAGATTCCAAGGCTGTATATAGTTATTGTAAATTAGTCAAAGCTTCTATTTATGTGCGAATTGAGTTAACCAACAAAATAAAAACCATAATCTTTTTCATTCAATTGCTTTCGTTTCATTTCAACCTAATGTTGCATTATTGTATGTGCAGGATAACAATGATGTTCTGAATGCAGAAGTATCCAACAACCAATCACTATTGTATCCAACAACTAATCACTACGACTTGTCTTTACATCAGCTTGATCCATCTATCTGCTTCAGAGAGATGTCATTATGTGTTGTACCATAAATGTTCTCCAAGATAGATGTCATTATGTGTTGTACCATAAATGTTCTCCAAGATAGATGTCATTATGTGTTGTACCATATATGTTCTCCTACCATAGGAGTTTAAAAAACCTTATTTGATAAAATGCTTTAATGATCAGTTTGTTGATTCATTCATATTCATATACATTTTTCTTGCAATTTGAATGAGAAATCATGCAAGCAAAATAAGTAAATGTAGTTGAATATATAGAATATCATTGGCCATATGAAATAATTTTATTTTCATATCTTTTGTGCGGTACATATCATGTCATACCACTGTATTAAGTCTAACACAATCACCGTGCTCTCATTCTGATGATTCAAAATAAATATGTGAAAAGTTTTCTTAAAAACAATAATTTATGCAAGCATTGAGTATAGTTTAATGACAACTGCAGTTGGCTATGGTTTTAATATTAAATAATGAATTTAGAGAAGAAAATATGCAATAACTATTTGTTATTAAAAAATTAAAGCTTGTGTCTATTCATCAATACTAAATCTTTTTCAGATAATCAAAATATGACAAACAAAAAATAATATTACTACTTTTAATTTTAATTTTAATTATAGTATTTAATATCTACAAAACCTACACATCAACGTAGTTCATTATTGGCACGGACTAAGCTGCCTTCCAACACATAATCAAAATATGAAAAACAAAAAATAATATTACTACTTTTAATTTTAATTTTAATTATAGTATTTAATATCTACAAAACCTACACACCAACGTAGTTCATTATTGGCACGGACTAAGCTGCCCTCCAACACTTTTTATTTTCGAAATAAGAGTTATTCCATGTTTCTTCTTTTTATTAATGCCATTTTAAGTTAGTATAATGAATTAGTGAATGTGAAATAAATAAAATATCATAAGAGATTTGAAGCATCAAGTTACAATTTTAAATCATATAATACATAATGATTAGTTTTTTTATAATAAAAAGTAGAAAATTTACAATTGTATTTAATTATACAATACAAATTATGGAGATTATAGTTTTTTAATAGTAACTAGAAAAATTATATTATAAAGAGTTATAGTAAAGTTAAACAATGAAAAGTATATAGAGATATCTGCTACGATCTATTCAGTAAGCTAGGCAGATAGAGTGTGCCAAAAGAAAAAAGAAAAAAAGTTTTTTCTTTCGTTATAACCTTCAAAAATTTCGTGCTAGTATATATTCTAAAAAAGATGCCTAATATAAGTATTGATTTACAAAACATAGAAACTAATGGAAAACATCTTTATTGCTAGCTTCGCCTTGTTCAATGTTGGTAGGATGAGAATCATGGTTGCCTAGATCCATGTCCTCCATCATTTGATGGACAATGTCTTCTTCCTTGGGGTCTTCATAAGTTGAATTAACTGAGATTTTTTAGTTAGAGGCAATTGAGTGTGAACCTTTGTTAAGGTTACACATCATATTCTCAGCATGGAGCATTCTGCCTCCAAGACTTAGCTTTGTTGCTTCTGCTGACCCAGGGCATTCATGACCATAACATTCTCAGTTACGCATTGGTGCTCATTTTTGTGGACTTTAGTGGTTAGTGAAAAAATTGAGGTTTTGTTTCTATTGATAGATTCCTCATGTCTTTGGAGCACCTTACAAAATTATTGTGCTTCTTTGTAAGCTATAACTAGGCATTGCTATCCAATCAAAGGGAAACAATGTTGCAAGTCCCAAAATGTAAGTTGAGTCTTTCTTTTAGACTGACACTGCCACCAAGAGATGAGCCCAGAGGAGCAGAGCAAGGTCGGCAAGGGGTAGAGATATACATTCCAAAAATCAATTGATACCACCAACCTGAGGTCACCAACACCCAAAACTTTAGGACACCAATCACCAAATAAACATAGAAACACCAAAACTTCTAACACCACCAACCTGAGGTCACTGGTACTTAGAGTTCTGAAACACCAAACACCATATAAATACTAGAATTATGAAAACAATAGAACTCCATACACCATATAAGATTCAAGATTCTAGAATAGAGAAATGGTAGAGCACCAGAAGACCACTAAGACCTTTTGCACCAGATGAAAATTCCAAAACGTAAACTAGAAACAAAGTGAAGACCTTACCAGGAAGAAAAATTGTCTAGAGTAGTCCACCACTAGACAATGCCAATCAAACCAACCATGAAGTGTGTCATTATCCCACTTAAACCCTAATAAGATACACTGAAGGATTCAGAATACTAGCAAAAAATTAAGTCGAGCATGTGCATGACACATACACAAGTCTTTTCATATCTCATTCCCTCACTTAATATCATATTATAGTGGAGGTACCATGACATTTGTTGTTTATTAGAGTTATGACATGTCTCCATGGTTAATAAAATGCAAATAAGGTTAAGGGATGGCTTGAGAAAATATGTGCCCATTTTTCTGAAGAACCCAACATTTAGCCTAGTTGTTTCATTGGCTAGAGTGTTAGCTTGTCTATTTTGCTCCCTTAGAACATGGAAGAAGGAGACCTTTTAGAATTTGGGAACCTCCTTTTGAATCCTTTCTATTAGAGGTGATAGCTTACTATCAATAGGAGTATTCTTCGAGGTCATTAAGTTGGATTATACTTGAGTCGCCAATGACAATCAAAGTATGTACTCTATCTTCTTTTACTGAGAATAGTCCCCAAAGGAGAGCATATGCCTTGACCTGATTATTTGTGAAATTCCCTAAACCCCACTCATAAGTCATTTTTAATTTTCCCTCGAGAAAAAAAATACTCCCACCTATACTTTCCACCCCTGTGGAATGATCATAATAACTCTAATGCACATTTTTTTTTTACTTATAAATATGCTTACTCAATTTTTCTATAAATGATCAAGATTCAATGGAAGGTTTGGGAGGAAACCCATTTGATACACACATAATGGATAAATTTAAACCCATCTTGTATGAGTTATAACGAAGGTCATATATGTAAGTATGAACATCATCACATCAAGGGTATGAATCACATAGTTTTTTGGGCATATATACTAGTTGCTTCTACATTGAGGATTTCTCCTTTGGCTTATATTCTTGAATAATTTACAAATGTAAATATTTATAATCACAAGCCAAAAGTATTTCATGTCTTATATTCTAGTCTAACAATTTCTACATTTCTCCATAGCTTTCACTATTACTTTGTAGTTTACCTCACCCTATTTACATATTCACACATAAATCATTATCTCCATAGACAATGATTAATATGTTTTCTATGGTTGTGGAGGGCAATGATAGCCTTTGAGATTGGCCATCTCGTTTAAAATTTTATTGTTTGCGCTCTATGGATAAGTAAAGACACTAACATGTTTTTAGTAAATTATTGTTATAGCTATGATTGTTGTTTTGCATTTCTTTTAGACTTACAAATGAAGCATAGGACTGAAATCGAGAGTTCTTTTCTCCTATTTAGAATTACAGTCACTCAAAACTTTTAATTTGTGGGATTGCACTATACTAATTCTACTCTTATTTCAACAATGACGAGTCTACTCCTAATTGTCATGTTCGTGATGTTCATTCTTCTTGAGCAGAATTTTAATCTATTCTCTTATGTCTACAAAATTATATTAATCTTATTAATTTAGGTTCAATATATCTATTGGATCTTTTCTTTGATGGTCATACTTGTTCAACTTTGATTTGTTCATATTAAAGAATGTGGATATTAGGACTTTAAGGGGATAAACGAAGGTCATGTCTTAAGTTTTTCAATTACAAAATTATATTAATCTTATTAATTTGGGTCCAATATATCTATTGGATCTTTTCTTTGATGGTCACACTTGTTCAACTTTGATTTGTTCAGATTAAAGAATGTGGATATTAGGAATTTAAGGGGATAAGCGAAGGCCATGGAATCATTTGTTCATTCATAGTGTGAGTGAGAAAGCTCGAAGTAATTGGGTGTATAGATGACATCACAAGGTTGAGCAATGCATAGAAACAAGGGGCATTCTTGACATTAATCTGAGTGACTAAATAATAATATAGAAAATGGAAAGGAGATAGAAAGAAAGTATGAAAGCAACGTAGCTCACGAACCTTTAAAACCACAATAGAAATAATCTAAAGAACCAACTATACAAACATTTATACATACTTAATTTAGAAACTTCCATATTAATTTTTTTCATAACAACTTCATTACAAAATAATCAAATTTTTTCATAACAACTTGACTAAAAACTAATTAAGAACATAGCGTTTGAAAATCAAAATACGTGGAACAACATAAATTGATTTGATAAGCTTATAAGAAATGTTATTCTACAAAAGAAGTGTTATGTGCTTAGCATCCATGAAGCAGGACATTGTTAAGTCTATCATGAGGAGACTCACTGACTACTAGATATGGAGAAGAGGTGTCTATATATCATTCAATGTGAAGTTGACATTGTCTACAACATACAATGTGAGCATTTGAGACATTGTCAAATGAATTATGATAGATGTGTGCGACATATAGGAACAATAAACTAGATTATGGATGGAGGGAATGGGGATTGGGACTTAGAGATGAGTTAATGCACAAAAGGTTTGAGATGGACAACAAGAATGAAACTTGCAAGTTGCAACTAAATAACACCAAGTGGTACGAGTCAATAGCTATAAACTTACAATTTACAATTGTGAATTGTGAAGGTATTAGTCCTTAGGTTATTAGGTTACAACCTACAACCTACATGTATTACACATTTTCATGTAAGTTCAATTTATTTCCAACAAAGTAAAATTAATGTTGAGGGCGAGATCACTAGTGTGCTATGTAGATACAATATTATTGAAGATTCATATGTAGTTCCAACTAATTTGATATTGATGGGTCATTCAAAAATTGACCCTTTTTTTTTAATTTAAAAAAAATTACTTCCCTTAAAAACTGATTGGTAAATTTAAAATTTTGAACTTTGTTTGAAGGGTGATTTGTATATCACACTTCAAGGATGGGTTAAACCCTTTGGAAGGGTTGGGAAGGGTTGAATTTTGAATATGGATACTAGTATCAAAGTAAGGGAGGACGTTATCACATCAACTAGAGGACTTGCACTCGAAAGCCAAAGGGAGAATGTTGTCACATCAAACCTAGGACTTACACCCCAATGTCAATGTCCAAATTGACAAATGTTTTGGTGCGGGTAATTTCTTATAAACCATCTTTGTCTCACAATATCTATGTGTGATTATTCACAACACACACTCCCAATGATGATGTTAACATGCACACACAATTTAGAAAGATGAGGATTAATGTGGAACAAAAACCCAACATAAAGATATGCATATGTAACAAGAGAGCATGTAACATCACATAGATAATGACCACAAGTTAAAATGGAGGAGAAGGAATGACATTGAAACCATTGCCAATCTCATTGATGGAGTGAGAGAGGATATTGTCACATCAACTTGAGGACTTGCACCCCAAACCCAACATCTGGATTGGCAAAGATCTTGTGCAAGAATGCCTTGTAAACTATATTTTCCTCACAATTGATATGTTTGTGGGATTATTGACAATACACACCCCAATGACAATGTTAACATGCATCATTTAGAAGGGGAGTGTTAATATGGAATAAAATATCAATATAAATATATGTCACTGTAACATGACATAGATAACAACCACAATTGAATTCTGACCTATGGCATTGTTGATAACGGTAATACCAAAATGAGAGACAATTCTATCACAATGTTGAAAATGTTAATACCAAAATGAGAGACAATTATGTCTCATCAATGAAGAGACAACACTTCCATCTCCTTCATGATTCTAATTCTAAATCATTTAAAACATTCTTTTTCATTTTTAAAATCCTTCTCCATTCACTTTTGGGAATTGGAAGGTGCATTTCTCTTTGGGGCCCACTTGTAAAGTCTCTAAAATTGATCCAGATGGATGTCGGTGGCTTCCCACCTATGTCAACTGGCTCATTTTGACAGTTTTCTAGTTTGGCAGTTTTTTCGTAGTTTTCGGGTCCCTGACTTCCGGGGCCGTTTTGAGGCCCTAAACAACGTTTTCAGAGCTCACCACAGACAAACTATAGACAAAGTCAAGTCTGACGGAAACATGTGTATTCCTTGAACAAAACTTTCCAGCAGGCTATCGTGCGCCTAAAACATAGATCGTATTCAAAAGTTACAACCCCGGGAAGTTGATGTACTAACTTACCCCAATGGGGCCCACATGATTTTTGGCGCTTCATCTCCTAGGGTTAGGTTTTTGAATGTCTAGGATTTTTGGCATTCCTGTTTATTGTAAAAAGTCCTTCAGAGCCTCATTGTACTCATTTTCTTGCGAATGAGTGTAGCCATCACATCTCTTCTCAAAGATAAGCCGCTACCATTCCAACAAGCTTGCTTTCTGCTGCATTTTACAGTTTCATCTTATTTCCTTATTGAATAGAAACCAATTTCATTGTATATATGTGATTCTATGTTAAGAACCTTTTAATAATAATCTGTATTCATTTCGTTCTGCTCATAAAATCTGGATCAGTGGTATCAAAGCAGTTTGCTCCTCATTGTTCTTAATGCATGTCCCCAACGAAGTCAGGGTACAAAGAATTGGGTCTCGATCTTGTTTCTCTTGAGTAAAAAACTCTCTCACACACAAGCGACCTCTCATGGTAGGAGAAAATAAAGATGAAGGGACAAAAGATCCTTTCAAAATGTTGCTTGAGGAATCCCTCACGCAACAGAGGAACGAGATGATGGATAGTTTTGCGCAAATCCTTCGATGGCTACCAACATGCGACACATCTTCCTCAAACGAAGGCATCGCCCCCTTCAAGGTACAAATAAACTTTGATATTCCTATCTTTGAAGGTAAGACGCATATGTTGTAGACAAATGGTTAAATCTACTAGAGGGCATTTCTCTGTCCATAACTTCTCGAATAGAGAAAATATTACTTTGCGCTCCTCAAAGTCATTCCCCATGTCAAAGATTGGTGGGAAACTTTCTGTGAGCAAAAGGAAACAAAGGAACCCTCATTATTTACAGTGACGGTCACCTGGGAGTCCTGCAGGGATGCTATTAAGGAACAATACTACCCTGTTGGAAGTTATGATGACTTGTATACAAAATGGACCACACTGCAGCAGGAAAGAGACCAAGCAGTGCCCGAGTTCACAAATATCTTCCATACCTTGCGCACCAAGCTGGGTATCAAATATTCTGAGCGACATCTAGTGCTAAAGTATCGCGACAGTCTGCATAGATACATCTAGGCCGAAATGGAGTTTCTAGACATATCATCTTTAGGCGTAGCCTATCGCTATGCCGTCAAAATCGAGCATAAGCTTAAGCAAAAGATGGGACAATTTGGGTCTGGGAACCCCTCACAGCAAAAGCAAGGAAAGGGCGGCCCTAACCCGCTAAACAAAGGACAAAGAAAATATGGACAGCCTCAGGAAAACTAGTCCAAGACGCAAGCAAAGAAGGACACGGAAAAGACAAAGAAAGATATCAGGAAGTTGTGTGACTTCTATAAGAGCCCCTAGCATAACACTGTTGATTGTCGCTCAAAGCAGTCGCTGGTGGCTGAAATGAAAGCCTCTGAATCAGATGCAGGTTCCAACTCTGAGTCAGAACCAGAAAGGGGGAGATGGATCATTGACGCGGAACCCAGTGCTACCGTTGCTACGACCAAGCTCCATCCCAGTGAACCAGATGATCTAGAAGAAGGCAAGCATATTTTTCATTCACAGTGTAATGACCCTTTTTATTACTAGGAATAATTTCATAAATAAACCTAAACATTGGCTAATTATAATTAATATATAAATTGATTATAAGTTATTAATTAATTATTGTGACTATACTTGGTTGAAGTATGATTAACTCCTTGAGT
>ML804095.1:5980-43835 GCA_009831015.1 Picea engelmannii
CAACCTCCAATCGAGCAGTGCTCTATTACAATAATCTCCAAGCTAGGGTTTTCATACCCTCGACCCTTATTTATACTAAATATGTCTATCAAGAGAAGCATCTAGAGGAAGATCCTTCTAGAAGTGGAAGCTTCTATTAGGCCTTCTTACATCCGCCTTATTTTATTTTATTGAAAGGCCTTATTAATATTGACCTTTATTACATCTGAATATATTGATCTACCTATGTGCGGGTTAGGACCCTAACATGTTCTTAGATTTTTTCAATCAGTGTTGTAGGTTGTTTAAGGGGAATTTCAAGCCTGGTCTGTTTTTGTTAAATGAACTCGAAGGGAGAGGAGTATTGGAAGTGAACTCTCCTAAAGTTAAGTATCTAGAGGGTGCAAAAAGTGGTTTCAAGGGGAAGGAGTTAATACATGTTAATCATGGGAAACGAGGTAGAAAATGAGTTAAGCAGAAGAAGCAGAAGGTCAATCTAGTGCTAGGATAGGATATCAAGGTGCATCATGTGGTAGATATAGCCAATAGAGCCCTGATAGGGTGTTTTTTGGTTGCTACATGTTTGAGAATCGTATAAAGGAGTGGACGACCGAGTTCTATAGATCACAACTTGGATACCTTCCAAAATCCGCATCATGGTGCAAGGTTATCTTGTGTTTATCTTTAGGATAGAATAAGATGCTATGAAAATGATGGGGAGGCAATGGTTGTGGGGTAAAAATCATTTATCCTTAAATAAATGGAGTCATTGTTTTGATATTTTCACAAAGAGATCTTAAATGCAACCACTTTGGATGAAGTTGCTAGGGTTTCCATTGGATTCTAGTTTATGGATGTGTTTAGATCCATTGGGAATAGTGTAGGCACATTTCTAGAGGCATATGATAGCTTTCAGCACTCCAAATCATCTTCAATAGTTTGTATTCTTTTTTAATTTGATTTGAAGGAAGCTCCAATAGAAGAGATTTCCATTGTGGTTTGGGATAAAACCTACTATTAGGTCATTGACTATGTTGACATTATATTTCATTGTTCATGATGACAAACGTAAGGCCATTTGGATAGTCATTGTTCCCTCAAATTTACTAAAAATACTTGTTGGGGGGGGGAATACATTGTAGCTCAGTCCCTAGTAAAGAACTCAATTCACATATTGTCAAAGGAAGATGAAAAATTACCTAAACGGGAACCTGGTGAGGAGGCCCTAGATTGGAGGGAGGCTTGAAATTTGGTAGTAGTATTAAAGAATGATAAATCAAATCAATTCCATGTGTCAAAGGCTAGAGGTGACAAACATGTACCCCACATAAGGTTTTTGATGGGTAATTGGTTGATTACAAAGCTAGTAAAGAAAAATATCCTAACTTTTCCAAGCAAATAACAATGTGAAAAGATAGTTCGAGATTGAGAAAACTATTTATTTTCATCTATAGGTGATTTGTAAACAAAGGACTTATATCCCACTCACTTCACCAACACAGAGCCTTTACGAAATTAAATTTATTGTCTCTATCTCAGCTTTGTCTCAGGATTGTACAGGGTGGAGGATACCAGGCCTCTATCCTCTGCCTTATACAAGGATCTCTATACTTCTAAAGGATGCAAACATTATGTTCTTGGGTGAAACCTTCACACATCAAATAGCTAGCAATGGCAATGATAATCAGGCTAGTGAAGAATCAAAGATCTCCAAACACTCTATCCCCAAGAACTCTATATAGCGTACTACCCAATATGCCACTCTATCCCCAAGAACTCTATATAGCGTATTACCCAATATGCCAATTAGGTATCTATGCTTTAGCTTATCTTCTTGGTGCAATTCACAGTGCCATCTTCTCCTTCCAAGGTCATCCTTCTCATAAGAAATCGGTAAAGAAGTCAATCCCTTGATGGAAACGCCTGGGTAATTAATGGATGGTCCAAGCAATTAAAATCACGTTCAGCCAGATGTGAAGTCGCTTGGGACAATGTAAAACATCCAAGTGAAGGGAATTTTTCCCCAGTTAAGTGAAAAGGAATCCTAGCTATGAGGTGAACCACCTAGGAAAGTGGAGATGACCCACGTAAGTGGAAAACATCCCACGCAATATGAAATACACTCAGCAATGTTTAAAAAATAGCTAGGCAATAAGAAATCTGCCTAGCAATGTCTAAAAACGCCCAAGCATTAAGAAATTCGCCGAGCAATATCTAAAAACGTCCAGTAAAATTATAAAAATGTCGAGTAACGAAGTTACGACCTGTGGGGAATGTGTATGGCCTAGGGAACGAGTGAATGCCCAAAAAACCACCGAAACTTGGCTCAGAGCGTGGAGAAAGAGAAAACTCTATCCAACAAAAAAATATATATCTCAAGCGTTTGGAGAGATAAAACTCACCAACAACCATAAAAAATGAATTTAGAAACTTCTACCTTATTTACAACATTTGTGGAAATGGGAGCCATTGATTTTTCCAACTCTAAAATCACTCAATGGTGGAGGATAGAGAGTTTTGGGGATAGGTGATCGCCATTAAACACTGGAAAATGAAGCAGAGCCTCCCCACTATAGATATAGCTGACTATTTAACTCATTAACTATTCAAAGTCTATTAAAAGTCTACATAACATCTATTGAAATTCCTATAATAGCTTCAATAAACCATAAAACGAGTTAACACAACAACATACTCAATCATAGAGGGAAATTAATCACAATGAACTCAAAATTATCCTGGAAACTCAAATGGGTTCAGTCTTTTCATTTCAGCAATCTTTGTACCATTCATTCATGGATTCCTATTCTCTTTATCTCTTGGCTAAAAATCCCCTTTGATAATGAGAATGAAGGAACAAATAGGGAAGATTTGGGGGGTAAGGGAAGGCCAACACCCATGGCCCTTCACTTTGCATTCCTCAACCTTTCCTCTCCTATTTTTCTTTTTAATTTAATTCAGTTTTTTTTCACATTTGTCTTATTCAACTTATATATTTTGCATTGATTTACAATGTTTGATTAACCTTCATTAATTTTCAAATTTCAATGTAGGCACTAAGTCTTACACCCATTCATCGATGCAGGTCCATTTCATATCACACCTCCCCATTGAGAGGATTTTTGGTTTCCAAAAGCTCAAGGAAGTCAATTTGGATCAATGTACTTATGTCAGCTTCTCTGGAACATGGCTCTGGCGTTGGCTCTCGGCTATAGCTCTAACTCTTACTCTAGCTCTAGCTCGTGGCTCTGACTATAGGCTCTAGTCCTTGGCTATGGATCTAGCTTTGGTTGTTGGCTCACTTGTTCCCACAGTAGAAGTATGCTCACTGAATCTCAACTTCAAGCAATCTCCATATCCGAACTCCAAACTCAATATCCATTTATGTCTCCTTGTCAACCTTAGATACAATCCATCTTGGAAACTATTGAATCCAAGTTGAATGGTGCTCTATGTTCAATGTGACCACAACAAACTATGGCATCATGTATTAGTCCCTCAAAAGGAAGTGTGTCCCTCCTTCTCTTGCTACAATTAGTTTATTCCCAGCATGTAAAAAACTCTTTGGTGCCTTCACATGCTTTCAATCATGTCATGGAGTTCTCAAGGACTCCTCTATCAAAGGTCATTGATCTCCATGCATCAGTCTCTAGCACATCTTTAGGAAGGAAAAATTCTCTTGGAAGATTATAGGTAGAAAATGGAATGGGGCTTCCTTGGTGGTTGGAATCCACCCATTTTCCTCTTCGATGATGATATATACCTCATGTTATGTTATCTCTCCTTGTGATATAGGTGGATATCGGTGGCCATGCACCTCCTCCAACTGGCTCACAAACAGTTTTCATCTTGGCAGTTTTTTTCTAACTTTTCGGGTCCTAAACTTATGGGGCCATTTTGAGGCCCTAAACAACATTTTTTACGCTTGCCACAATCACATTGTAGATAAATTTAGAGTGTGATGCAAACATGTGTAGTCCTCATATAAACCTTTCCAATGGGTTATCGTACGCCAAAAATGAAGATTGTATGCAAAAGTTACGACCCTGGGAAGTTGATGTACCAACTTACCCCATCGGGGCCCACATGACTTTTGGCGCTTCATCTCCTAGGGTTAGGTTTTTTCATGTATAGGGTTTTTTTTATTACTTTTGGATGCTAAAAGTTCTTGGATGCCTCATTTTAATGTGCTCAGGCAAATGCGTGTAGCCGCCACATCTCTTCTCAGATATTAGCTACCACCATTCGAGCAAGATTGTTTCATTCTACATTTTACAGTTTCAACATATTTCTTTATTGAATAGAAATTAAGTTTCATTATATCTATATTATTTTTCACTGTATCTTTGTGTTAATGTTATAGATACATGTTTCATTACATTCCACTCATAAATCCATATCAGTGGTATCAAATTGGTCTTCTCTTCATTTGTTTCTTTGTGCATGTCCCCAACGAGGTTAGGGTATTAGCAGTTGGGACTCGAACCAGTTGAGCCTTTACAAGATCGGCCTCGCCGACCCTGACGGTCGCCCATGGGGGAAGAAAAGAGAAACGATGGGGTAGGAGATCCCTTTAAATTTTTGCTCAAGGAAGCCCTCGCGTGACAGAGGAACGAGATGATGGATATTTCTCGAGTGGAGGCATCACCCCCTTCAAGGTACAGATCAATTTTGATATTCCTATATTTGAAGGTCAAATAGATGCATATGCTATAGACAAATGGTTAAACCTTCTAGAATGGTATTTTTTTTCCACAACTTTTCTGATAGAGAAAATATTACATTTGCGCTCCTTAAGGTTGTCCCCCATGTCAAAGATTAGTGGGAGACTTTTTCTGAGCAAAAGGAAAAAGAGGAATCTACATTATTTATAGCCGCACCCACTTGGGGTTCTTTCAAGGATGTTATTAAGGAAAAATACTACCCTGTTGGAAGTTGTGACGACTTATATACAAGATCGACCGCATTGCGGCAGGAAAGGGACCAAACAGTGCCAGAGTTCACCAATGTCTTCCATACCTTGTGCACCAAGTTGGGTATCAAAGACTCTGAGAGACATCTAGTGCTCAAGTACCATCGCGGTATGCATAGATACATCTAGGCAAAAATTGAGTTTCTAGACATCTCATCCTTGGGCATGGCCTATCGATACGTTGTCAAAATCAACAGAAGCTTAAATAGAAGATGTGGAAGTTTGGGTCTGTGAACCCCTCACAGCAGAAGTAGGGAAAAGGCAGCCCCAACCCGCAAAAAAAAAGGACAGAGAAAGGATGGACAACCTTAGGACAACTAGTCTAAGCCTCAAACAAAGAAGGACAGTGGGAAGACAAAGAAAGACACTGGGAAGTGGTGTGAATTCCATAATATCCACTGACATAACATCGTTGAATTCCGCTCAAAGAAGTCATTGGTGGCCGAGGTGAAATCCTCTGAATTAGATGTGGGTTACAACTATGAGTCGGAATCAGAAAAAGGATATGGATCATTGACGCAGAAACCATTGCCATTGTTTCTACCACCAAGATCCATCCCGGTGAACCTGATGAACCAGAGGAAGGTGAGCGCCTATTTCATTCACAGATGTTGGTGAAGGGTACTCTGTTTCACTTCATCGTTGATAGAGGTGGCCAAAAGAACCTAATCTCAGTGGGCGTCATCAAGCGGTTGGCTCTGCTGACAACACTGCACCCATAGTCGTACACCATCGGATGGCTTCACCAAGAGAGTGATCTCTACATCAGCCAACAGTGTCTCCTGCCCTATGACATCAAGCCCTTCAAAGATGAGGTATTGTGTGATGTCTCCCCCCTTGAAGTTTGTGATGTTATTTTGGGCCAACATTATTTATGGAAACGTCATGTTGTATATGAGTCTAGGCCTCTTAGTGTTATTATTACTTTGGACATGAAATTGTACAGGATACCCGAGGTAGTCCCACCTACTGTCATTTCCTTGATATCTGCCAAGAAATGCAAGAAGGTCATCTCTTAGACTAGGAAGTTTGTCTTCTTCTTGATTCGCGCTCAAAGTGAGTGGAAGGTTTCAGCCACATCCATAGCCTCCACGATAGGTCTCTCCACGCAGTAGAAGCAAGTGGATAAGGTCATGGAAGAATACAAATACACCTTATCCTCACCCACTGGGGTACCTTTGCAATGTCAGGTCAAGGATTCAATCGATCTCACCCCCGGTGCACCACTACCCAATGGGTTAGTCTATAACCGCTCTCTGTCAAAAAAATGAGGAAATTAAGCGCCAGATCCAAAAACTGCGCAAAAAGGGGCACTTTCGACCAAGCTCATCACCTTGTGGAAGCCCAATTGTCCTTGTGTAGAAGAAAGATGGAACTTGGAAGATCTTCATTGATTACTGGGCCCTAAATAAAATCACAGTCAGGAACCAATACCAATTAGCCAAATTGACGATCTCCTTGACCAACTCAAGGGGGTCAAATACTTTAGTAAGATTTATCTGAAGTCTAGCTACCACTAGGTCTTGTTGATGGCCATAAATGACCATAATCAATAATGGGAAATCACTTGGTCAAGGCCGCAATTAGGCCCTTATCCATTTGGAATGGTGATTCTGATGGTTAAAATGGGTCAAGTTACCCTTCTCCTAAGACAAGCCTAAAGTTAATTTAGCCTAAGTTATCGTGTATGTACAATTGTCTATGTACAAGGCATTCAATTTTTTAGTGTATGATAGTAGATTATTATTATTAACAAATTGAAGGGAAAGGAATCACCTATATGTTATTACTTTGGAAAAGATGATCCCCTTAAGGTGACTAAAATCGAGGCTCGGTCTAGCCACAATGAGGATTTCTCCTATGAGAGGAGACTTAAAGAATGCAAATTAATCCTAAGATGCAAGTGAACAAAAGGAAAACATATATTGACTAAGAAAAGGATAACCTTACTCCTAATCAAGAGCAAAGTATTTAGTAAGAAGGGGAAAAGACTATGATTGAACCCATGGTTAATTTTTACTTGTAACTCTCAAAGTAGTTTGACAACTTACATGTTGTTCAAGGAGATATACAATGAAACAATCTTAATAAATAGTTATTAAAATATATTTTTTTGCATATACCCAAATCCAATCATGTGAATGAATCCTATTAAAATTAATGCAGTTGCGAGAGTCATTCTCTTGGAGGATGGAAAAGACCCTAGTTGAGATCTAGAGCCCCCAGTACACTCCTGGAGTTCCTTGTCTGGGACCAAGTAATTAGAGCCATGGAAAAAGACCCTAGTGAGGCCCCCCAGTGTATTTTTGGAGTTCTTTTTCAAGGACCAAAAAGTTTGATGATATAAGTCCCTACATGTGTTCTAGGGCCCCTAGATGTGTTCCAGGGAATCATTTATTGTGCTTGGATTGATCCTTAGTTATGTACCTTGGTGGATAAGACCCTAGTTGTGGTCTAGGGCCCCCAGATGTGTTCTGGGGTATCCTAGTATGGGACCAGGCAATTTCTTGGTTAAGTACCAATCTGAGATAATGTGGGACCCTCTTCTCTCTCAGGATGGTCCATGAGACCTAGGAGAAGTTAAGAAGAAGGTCATGATCACATCATTGACCTTCCTCTTATGCTAGGATGATAAAATCTTATAAGTTATATCATGAGACTCATGTGGACATTCTACCATTAAAGAAGAACTTACCTTGTTGGCCTTGTCTTATTATTTTGAACCCCCCCCGCCCTTGCTTGAGTTATGTCCCCATTAATTGTTGTGTGTGTTTTTGGTTCGGCTCTTTGCTTCTTCCTAAAGAAAGCTAGTTGCCTTGATTTTGGATCCCCTCTCCTTGACTTGTTGACTTTTATGATTTAACAATTAATATTTTATGTTATAAAATATTATTTGTTTAATTATTTATTTATTTAATTATTAGGGTTTAAAACCTAAACCTAAAGTTAGGACTAGATAAACTAGCCCTAACCTACCCACCAAAACTATAAATTAGAGTGATCTATCCTCACTCATTACACTCACTCTCTCTCCTAGTTGAGTTATTGGTATGGGGTTTCTGTGGCCCCTATTGTTTAGTTTCTAAGAGGATGTGACCCCCTTTATGACATATTTTTTGGTGTTATAAGGTTTTCTCGGCCACCATGGGCTTACCCTCTCCAATATTCTGTTGCCACTGACCCTAAGGGTCTTCTTCAGCCAGCTGCAAGCCTCTCTCTAGTTGTTGTTTGAAGTCTCTAGTTGTTTTTGTTGGTGTTGCCTTTGTTGTTAGGTGTTTATCTTGTTGGTGCTCTTGTTGGTACATCCTTCTCCTACTAGTACAACCTCCTCTTAATGGTACATACATGTTTTGTTGGTGACTGTCTTGTTTCCCTATGTGCATTGCCATTGTTTTGGAGCTGTTGTAACAGTCTTTTTGTGGACTGTTTGAGTTAAGGTTGCTTGGGTTTTTTTTCTTTCCAGCCCTAGTTTGAACAAGAGCTTTGCATTTAGCCCTATTACTTGACAATGGCATAGTCTCTTACTGTTTTCTGGTCCACTACCCTTAAAGGTTCTTCTTGGCAATTTTGTTCTAAGGATCATGATGAAATCTACCCTGAGGGTTTGATCAATGATCCCTTAAAGATTTTTCTGAGCATATATCTAAGAGGATAACATCAACATACCAAGTAAATTTGTTCTTTGTTTGGCTAAGGTAATTCTCATATTTATGTTATGATTTCTGCTATTAGAGTTTACATCAAAAATTTTAAATGTGTTGTTGATCCAGAATTATAGTATAAAATAAATAGAAATTTAATAAGATTATTTATGTTTCTAGCTAGTGTATAAAATTTCCCTTAAATTCTAACATGGCATAAGAGCTTAGGGCGTGAAAAGAGCTCAATTGTGGCAGAACTTTGAGCCTGTGTAGATCCACTATTAAGGGTTTGTTTTACAGATCAATAGTAAGTTTGTTTTCTATCATATCTCTTCTATAAACAGTTTTCAGTATGACTTCATCTTCAGTCAAAGAAAAATATAGGCTTGAAGGGGCTTCAAATTTCAATGCCTGGAAGGCTAGGGTCTTTAATATTCTAGAAAAAAGGTGACTTGGATGAGCTGGTTACCAGGGTGATGGAAGAGCCTACATCAAATACATGAAGATAAGCTTATAAGAAGAGGTAGGCCAAAGCTAAGAGGGTCATTTTTGACTCAGTTAAAGACAACATGATGCCTCTTATTTTTCATCTAAGGACATATAAAGAATGCTTTGATGCCCTAGAAAATTTATATGAAAAGAAGGCCCCAACTTAGAAAAAGGACCTTGAAGAAACAACTATGTACATTGAAGATGGGAAAGGATGAAACCATCTCTGCCTTCTTTTCCAAAATTTCCCAAACAAGAGATCAACTTGCAACAATCAGAGTTGCAGTAGATGATGATGACCTTGTACAAAGAGCAATAGATGGTCTTCCAAAATCATGGGAGACATTTGTTTCATCAGTAAATGGAAGAGAAGTTCAACCCAACTTCGAGATATTATGGCATGATTTCTTGGAAGAAGAGGGAAAACTTAAAAGCATAAACGAACCCTCAACGATGAAAGATCGTGCTCTTTCAGTCAAAGCCAATCAATGAAAGAGGTTTCCTTAGCACAAAGGCAAAGGTAAGAAACCTCAAGGTAAGTACTCTCATTCTCACTCTCATTTATCTAAAGTAAGATGATTTAACTGTAATAAGCTAGGTCATTATGAAAAAGACTACATGAACCCTCTTTCATAGCAAAAACGGAAAGGCAAGTTCCATACTTCAGTTACAACTAAGGAAGAAGAGCCTCAAAGAAAGAGAACCAAAGTTGTTACTAAAGAACAAGAACAAGGCATAGAAAGTTATCGTGTTTCATCTCTCGCTAGTGTTGTCACCAAATCAGAAGAAATTTGGTTAGTGGACAACAGGGCCTCCAAGCACATGACAGGATTCAAATAGAACCTTGTGAACTATCGAGATAAGAATTCAATGTGAAGGTATAATTGGGTGATGATGGCACCTATGCCATCAAAGGAATTGGATCAACATGTTTTCAGCGTCAGTCAGGTAAAGTATTTCATATTGAAGAAATTATTTATGTTCTTGGATTAAAGAAAAATAGTATCTCAATTGTTGTTCTATAAAGTAAAGGGTACTCAGTATCCTTCTCCAAAGGAAAGGATCTTATGTGGCCCTCAAATGAAAGTATGAGCTCATCCATGACAATCGAAGCTCAAGAAGGAGAACTTTACAAAGTCAATGGTCAAGTTATTCAAGCATTAGCTCATGAGATGATCAACCCCTTATGAACTATGGCATAGATGGTTTGGAAATCTCAACTATAATTATCTCCTAGGTTTGCAAAAGATGGTAACATGTATGCCAATATTTTCTTTTGAGCATGATAGTATTTGTAGAGGTTGTGCTCTTGGTAAACATACAAAGAAAACTTACCCTCACAGTAATAGAAAAATTAATGGTATCTTAGATCTTATTCATTCTGATCTTTGTGGACCTATGACTGCTCCTTCCACGAATGGTTGTATTTAATATATCATTTTTATTGATGATTGTTCTTGTAAAACCTAGATTTATTTTCTGAAAACTAAAGATGAATCTTTCAGTAAATTTAAGGATTTTAAGAATCTTGTTGAGAATCAGACAGGTAGACATATCTGTGTTTTCGGAACAAACAATGGAAGAGAGTTCGATTCCCATAAGTATGATGATCTTTGTCGGGCTTATGGGATTAAGAGGGAGTTGACCATGCCTTATAATCCCCAACAAAATGGGGTTTCAAAAAGAAAGAACATGACAATTTGTGAAACATCTAGAGCTATGATGTATGATCAGAATCTTCTATTGTCTCTTTGGGTCGAAGCTGCAAGTATTACAGTCTATATTCAGAACAGGTATCCTCATAAATCCTTGGAAGAGAAAACTCTAAAAGAAGTATTCACGGGTAAGAAGCCCTCAGTTGATCATTTGAGAATTTTGGGTAGTCCTGTCTACATTCATGTACCAAAAGAAAAGAGAACTAAGTTAGATCCCTCTCGAAAGAAAGGGACTTTTGTGGGGTAAAGTGAGACCTCAAAAGCATATCGAATCTATGTACCAGGTAAAAATTACGTAGAGGTTAGTAGAGATGTGACCTTTCATGAGGAAACCTCCTTTCGTTGTTCCAAAAAACTTCCCTGTGATACAGAGGAGCAGGAAGCTCCATCTCCAAAACCTTCAGATTCACAACTTTCAGATGAGTAGAGGGAGGAGGCCAGAGATCCTTCAATGGACCCAATAAAGTATTCTATTGAGTTTCCCTTAGAGAAACCTCCCGCCAAAAGGAATCCAGCATGGTGTCGTGAAATTTTAAAGGAAGCAGAAAAACATACAACACCTAAAGGTGCTTTCAGAGAAAGCAAGAAGCCAAATAAATACTCAGGTTTGATAACTTAGTTGAATCTTGTGATTGACTCAGAACCTTCCACTTTTGATGAGGCTTCCAAACATAAAGTGTGTAAGGATGCCATGATAAAAGAATACGAGACAATATTGAAGAATGATGTATGGGAAGTGGTCCCAAGACCTCAAGGAGAATCATTAGTAACCTCTAAATGTATTTACAAAATAAAGCATGTTGTAGATGGCAGTGTTGAAAAATTCAAAGCTAGATTTGTGGCTCGTGGCTTCTCTCAGAAAGAGGGAATTGATTATGATGAGATTTTTGCTCCTTTTGCCAAGTATACCTCTATCAGAATCATCATCTCTCTTGCTTCAATATTTAATTGGAAAATTCACCAAATCAATGTTAAGACTGCTTTTCTTAATGGTGAAGTTGAGAAAGAGGTTTATATCGAGCAACCCGAGAGTTTTTTGATCCATGGGAAAGAATCCCATGTCTACAAACTCAAGAAATATTTGTATGGATTGAAACAAGCTCCGAGAGATTGGTATGGAATAATTGACAGTTTTCTTTAGAGTCTTGGGTTCTACAAGAGTATAGTAGACCCTAATCTTTATATAAAGATTGTGAAGAATCATCTTGTTATCTTGGTTTTATATGTGGATGATTTGTTCCTTACTGGAGAAGAACATCTGATAACTCACACTAAGAGGGAGCTATCAGCAGAGTTTGAACTGAAGGACTTGGGTCTTATGCATTACTTTTTTGGTTTAGAGGTGTGGCAAAAACCTGGTGAAATTTTTCTCTCACAAAGTAAGTATGTAGTTAATTTGCTTCGCACATTTGGGATGTTGGACTGTAAGTCCATGACCACACCTATGATTTCTAACCTGAATAAGTTACATGATCAAGCTACAAGTTCAGATCTAGAAGATCCTACAATATATCATCAGATTATTGGGTCCTTGATGTATCTAGTACACACCAGACCGGGCATTTGTTACGCAATGAATGCCCTCAACCAGTTCATGTGTGAGCCGAAACACATTCATATGGTTGTTGCTAAGCATATTCTCATATATGTCTAGGGGACTGTAGCTTATGGGCTCATATACACCTCTAGTGGAGGTGTAATGCTTCATGGCTATACAGATTCAGATTGGATGGGAAGTAAAATGGATTGGAAGAGCACTTTCGAATATTTTTTCAATTTGGGTTTAGCTATGATCTTCTGGTCCAGCGGGAAGCAGGGCTCCATAGCCCAAATCACTGCAGAGGCAGAATACATTGTTGCAAGTGTTGCTAGTATAGAAGCAGTGTGGCTCAGAAAGATACTCTTAGATTTGTTCAGTGTTGAGCTGGAACCCACAGTGATTCATTGTGATAACCAAAGTTGTATAAAGCTCTCCGAGAATCTTGTGTTTCATGACAGATCGAAATGCATTGAGATGAGATATCACTATGTTCGGTACATGGTGCAGAAGAACATTCTCAGTATTCAGTATGTTCCGACGGCGAAACAAACTGCAGATATTTTTACCAAGCCCATGTCGTTGACAAAGTTTGTGTACTTTCGAGACAAGCTTAGTGTTGCTGAGAATGTCTCTCTTGTTAAGAGGGACTGTTAAAATTAATACAGTTGCAAGAGCCATTCTCCAGGAGGATGGAAAAGACCCTAGTTGATATCTAGAGCCCCTAGTACACTCATGGGGTTCTTGGTCTGGGACTAAGAGGTTAAAGTCGTGGCAAAAGACCCTAGTGAGGGCCCCCAATGTATTGTTGGGGTTCTTGATCAAGGACCAAGCAGTTTTATGGTATAAGTCCCTACATGTGTTCTAGGGCCCCTGGATGTGTTCTAGAGAATCCTTGCTCATGCTTGGATTGATCCTTGGTTGTGTACCTTGGTGGATAAGACCCTAGTTATGATCTAGGGCCCCCAGATGTGTTCTGGGGTATCCTGGTTTGGGACTAGGAAGTTTCTTGGTTAAGTACCAAGTTGAGATAATGTGGGACCCTCTTCTCTCTCGGGATGGTCCATGAGACCTAAGAGCAGTTAAGAAGAAGGGCATGATCACATCATTGACCTTCCTCGTATGTTGGGATGATAAAATCTTATAAGTTATATCATGAGACTCATGTGGACATCCTTCCATTAAAGAAGAACTTACCTTGTTGACCTTGTCTTATTGTTTTGAAACCCCCCCTTTGCTTGAGTTACTTCCCCCTTAATTGTTGTGTGGGTTTTTGATTTGTTTATTTGCTTCTTCCTAAAGAAAGCTAGCCTCCTTGATTTTGGATCCCCTCTCCTTGACTTGTTGACTTTTATGATTTAACAATGAATATTTTATGTTATAAAATATTATTTATTTAATTAATTATTAGGGTTTAAAACCTAACCCTAAAGTTAGGACTAAATAAACTAACCCTAACCTACCGACCAAAACTATAAATTAGAGTGATCTATCCTCACTCATTACACACTCTCTCTCTCTCCTAGACGAGTTGTTGGTCTGAGGTTTATGTGGCCCCTGTTGTTCAGTTTCTAAGTGGTTGCGACCCCCTCTATGACATATTTTTTGGTGTGTTAAGGTTTTCGCATCCACCATGGGCTTACCCTCTCCAGTCTCTTGTTGTTGTTGGCCCTAAGGGTCTTTTTCAGCTAGCCGCAGGCCTCTCTCTAGTTATTGTTTGAAGTCTCTGGTTGTTATTGTTGGTGTTTCCTTTATTGTTAAGTGTTTATCTTGTTGGTGCTCTTGTTGGTACAACCTTCTCTTGCTGGTACACCAATGTTTTGTTGGTGACTGTCTTGTTGCCTTGTGTGCGTTGCCACTGTTCTGGAACTGTTGTAACACTCTTTTTGTGCACTGTAAGAGTTAAGGTTGCTTGAGTTTTTTTCTTTCCAGCCCTAGTTTGAACAAGAGCTTTACATTCAGCCCTATTACTTGATAGTGGCATGGTCTCTTAATGTTTTCTGGTCCGCTACCCTTAAAGGTTCTTCTTGACAATTTTGTTCTAAGGATCATAATGAGATCTACTCTGATCCCTTAAAGCTTTTTCTGAGCATACATCTAAGAGGATAACATCAACATATCAGGTAAATTTGTTCTTTGTTTGGTTAGGGTAATTCTCAGATTTATGTTATGGTTTATGCTATTAGATTTTACATCAGAATTTTTAAATGTGTTGTTGATCCAGAATTACAGTAGCAAATAAATAGAAATTTAATAAGATTATTTATCCTCCTAGCTAGTGTATAAAATTGCCCTTAAATTCTAACAAATCCATTGTAAGATTTATATCAAACTAAGGAAGTAGTTCATTTAACTCAATACAAGATGTAACAAGACAAATTCGTAATTGACCAATAAATAATTATTGAGTAATTTCGAATAAGTCTCCATGAATTCTTCATCAACACTCGTTAAACCTATCTAGTCCTTCAAAGACAGTTTTTTAGCATAAAATTAACAAGACTAACAATAGTGCTAATATCAATAATAATATACTAATTGACATAGAATTATGACCAGGTTGAAAGATACAATTCTGATATAATAGTGCAAAGAAAAAAATCAAATGTTATTAACTCCAATGCCTTGTACATATACAGTCTTTCGAATCTTGAATTTCTTCATGGAATTGGTCATACAATAGTGCGATGACCCCGAATTTTTCAGATCCACAATATAGAGAGGATTCTCTTTGTGTATCTATGCGAACTTGCAGATTTCCCATTCTTTGCAATCATTCGATTCACACTAAAATATTGTCATTGGTTTCCTCATGGCATGCACTCTTGGTAGATCTGCAAAATAATGTAAGAAAAAAAAAAAACATGAAAATGATCTTATAAAATGTCACGATGTAAATTATTAATATCATGACGGATTTGTGGTATATTGAAGTTGGAGTCCTAGAAATTAAGTCCAAGTATGTGAATATTATTAACTTTATTGTGAAGAAAATGACACTATAAAAACTCCAATACAACCAAAGTTCAAAGGTAACAGAATTTTTATTTATTTATTAAGTAGGTTTGGTTTTACTTTAAATTGGCGATGACATCAATTTTGTAGCTTTTATCTTTAAATATTAATAGAGTTTTAGTAGCTCATGTTTCAATAGGCTTATTTAACTATTTATAATTTATGAATATAATTTAAAAGAAACTTTATTTTTTAAATTTTGAAATGCAAAAATGTTCTAATTTTTACATTTATTTAATTTATTTCTTTTATTTTTGGTTTTAGGAATAAATAGGTAAAATAAAGCCCAACTCTATATCTTTTTTAATAGCTACAACTAAGATTTCTAATTCAAATGCATTAGTTTTACAATTAAATTTTAAGTAAAACCAAAACAAAATAAGGATTGACAAATGTCCAACTATGTCATCTGCCAAGAATTTATCAATGTCGCAAATTTATGAAGCACAATGATCTAAGAGAGAATAGCCATGAAACCACCTCTTAAAATCGAGAGAAACAAAACAAATGCATGCAAAGGTGTTATTTTTCAAAATTCATGAGGGTCCTCTTTTATCTTTTTTTAAATTTAAGGGGATGTTGTTTGTCACAACATGTTCCAATAGAGAAGACCGATGTATGGAAGACTGGCTTCAAGTCCAAAGAAGGTGTTTTGAATGGTTGTTCATGCGCTTTGGCTTGGCAAATGCCTCAACCACTTTCATGAGGATGATGGACGATATCTTGTGTCCTTTCACCAATTATTTTTTGGTGATGTATTTGGATGACATCCTTGCCTTCAGCAAGAGTTGGGCGGAACACTTGCAGCATATTCAACAGGTTTTGCACACTTTGCAGCAACACAAGCTATATGAAAATTTGGAAAAATGTTCTTTCGGCATGAACATGATCCAGTACCTAGGCTACATTGTTGATGAGAATAGGGTGCATATCAATCCAACCAAGATCCGGGTCATTCGTGACTGGTCAGCCCCGACCACACGCACTAAGCTTCGAATCTTCTTAGGCATTTCCAATTTCTATCGCAGGTTCGTGTTGGGATTCTCCCACATTGCATGGGCCCTTAAACAAGTGACCAAGGGTGGTGGCAAGGAAAATTTTGTGTGGGGCATGTCGCAACAAAAATCGTTCGATGATTTGAAGCAACGCTTATGCTCAACCCTAGTGCTCTCATTACCCAACCTACAATAGCCTTTTGAGATTGAGACAAATGCTTCAGACTATGTTGTGGGCGCAGTTCTCACTCAGCACAGACATCTCGTGGCCTATCATAGTAATACACTATCAGATATCGTCTGTAAGTATCCGACTTATGATAAAGAAATTTACTCCATTGTACAATCTTGCTTCCAGTGGAGGCATTACATTCTCGGGAAGGAGATAGTCATCCACACTAATCATAAGCCTTTGTAGTTCATGCAGACACAAGGAAAATTACAGAATGGCCACCATCAAAAGTGTTCCATATACTTGAAGCAGTTCCATATCAACATCAAGTATAATACACAGAGCACCAACTGTGTCATTGACTGCCTTAGTCGACCTCCAGTTACAGCACTAACCACGATGCTACACTCCTGCGGACATGATATCTTCGGATGGCCCCAACTCTACGAGAGAGATCCTGACTTCTCCACTACCTACCATATGTTGGGTACAAACACATTTGTCACTAATTTCCATCTTCAGGACGAGTTGTTGTGTCATTTGGGCCATCTTTGTGTCCCATCAAGCGAGCGAACGAAGATGATTTTGGAAGCTCACTACAGTCGGGTGGTCGGACACTTCGGCATAGAAAATATAGTGGCAGTGTTTCAACAACATTTATATTGGTTGAAACTTCGATAGGATTTCAGCAAGCATATCAAGTCTTACATGGACTGCGCCATTTTCAAACCTGCCATTAAGAAACAAGGCATGTACACCCCTCTGCCTAATCCCGACAAGCCCTGAGAATCCATCTTGATTGACTACATGTCAATCCTTCCTTCAACCAAGAAGAGAAATGATTGTGTTTTTGTGGTTGTTGATCGATTTTACAAGATGGCAATTTTGGCCATCTGCAAGAAGAGCATCACAGCGGAGGCCACTGCCAAGCCCTTCTTCGAACGCATGTGGGTACATTTTGGGATACCACAAACCATCATCTCAGATAGGGACATCCAGTTCCTGAACACATTCTAGTCAAGCCTCTGGTCACGACTGGACACCAAGCTCACCAAATCCATTACCTTCCACCCCGAAATAGATGGCCAAACCGAGGTCATCAACAGGGTGATCGTGCATATCTTTCGAATGTATAATTCTCAGCATCCACGCACATGGGATGATATTCTTCCCTATGTTAATAACAATTACAACAAATCCATACATAGATAAACTGACCACATCCCCTTTCAAGTGGGGTTGGGATTTTAACCATTGGCTCCCATGGATGTTTGCACTACCCCTGGCATCCACACAAGAAGAATCATCCCATGCTCAAACCGAATCCAACAAAACCACCTGGTTCATTGAACAACTCCAACACATCCACCAACAAGTTATGGATATTTTGTAGAAGTCCAATGCCAAGTCTAAGTAGTGCCATGATCAACACCAGGTGCCACAAGTTTCAAGTGGGAGATAGAGTTTGGTTGCATTTGCAGAATGAACGCCTTACGGTACCCCATCGAAAGCTTCGTCCACTCCTCTATGGACCTTACACCATCACCAAGGCTATGGGTGACAATGATTTTGAGCTCAATATTCCCCCCTTCCTTGGCTTGCAACCAGTGTTTAATGTGGACCTCCTTCAACCTTACTTTCCACCATTATTGGACACTTTAGAGATAGAAGAGCAGTTGAAATCGACTTAGATCAAACCTGACTGCATGGAACATGCATCCACTGATCAAATCATGGACACACAATTCAAGGGTACTCGCCAATAGAAGCTTTAGCTTTATTGTGTTGTCAAAGCGGGGCAACTCCTGCACCAAGGAAAGTGGCTCACCAGGGGTCAAATTTTGTAGAAATTTTCTCATCTTATGGGGGAAGTCAACACAGTGGAGACCATTTCTTCCTAACGGGGTAGGATCTTTCTAGGTGGATATCGGTGGCCACCCACCTCCTCCAACTGTCTCACATACTATTTTCATCTTGGCAGTTTTTTTCTAGCTTTTTGGGTCCTAAACTTCTGAGGTCATTTTGAGGCCTTAAACAATTTTTTTTGGGCTCACCACAGTCACACTATCAACAAAAGTTAGAGTATTATGGAAACATGTTTATTCCTCAGATATACCTTTCCAATGGGATATCGTACGCCTGAAACGGAGATCATATGAAAAAGTTACAACCCCGAGAAGTTGATGTACCAACTTACCCCATCGGGGCACACATGACTTTTGGTGCTTCATCTCCTAGGGTTAGGTTTTTGGATGTCTAGGGTTTTATGATTACTTATGGATGTTAAAAATTCTTGGAGGCCTCATTTTATTGTTCTCAGGCGAATGTGTGTAGCCTCCACATCTCTTCTCAGAGATTATCTACCACCATTCAAGAAAAATTGTTCCATTCTACATTTTACACTTTCAACAGATTTCTTTATTGAATATAAATTAAGTTTCATTGTATCTTTGTTATTGTTCATTGTATCTTTGTGTTAATGTTATAGATTTGTGTTTCATTTCATTTTGCTCTTAAATATGGATCACCTTGGAGAACTTCTTCTCCTTGAACTGAATATGCAACCATCTATCCATCTCTGTTAGGCTTCACTTTCCACATTGTCCTCTTGTCTATGTAGTTTCTAAGGTGAAGCTCTAGGTGAAGTCGCCAACACTTATTTTCCCAACATCCGATCAACTTGCAGTGGTAGAAAAATATCATGTTTCTTCTACAAGGATTTCCTAACATACTCCTCCTCTTCATGTGCCTTTGCGATCGTTGTTGGATTGGAGAAGTATTCTTTCCATTATTCCTTTGAAAGCAATCTATCATGCGGCATGTGGCTTACCTCTCCCAACAATATTCCACTTTATGGCCTTTCTTCCCACAAAAAGAGCATTCCTCTGCATACCAAAAACTCGCAATGCTATGGACTCTCCTCTTGCAATGGTGACAAACAAGGAATGTTTTTTTTTAGAAATACCTCTTGGTCTTCTTCTTTCCCTGGATGATCTTCTTGCTACTTTCTGTAACTTCAAGTGTAGGAAAAAAATGTGATATTTTCTCATCACTTCCCTCTTTCAATCCACCAAAACAAGGTTGAGGTGGCAGTGGGATTTTACCTTGACTTTCCAATGCTAATCCTTCTCTTGATGAGAAAACTAACTTCAGCATGTCTTTAGATTTCACAAAAGTTGTCCTCATGGTCATGGTCTTTTCCTTTCTACCATCAAATACTAGGCATTAATGCTTGTCCCTCTGTGCAGCTATAGTAGGGCTTAAGATTCATTGACTTCTCTTTCCTATCCCTTGTCCAGCATAGCCCATCTTCCTTGGGATATTTCAACCAATGCCTCTGGTATGATTTCTGAAATCACCAATCTGCTTTAAAGAATTGTCTATGGAAGGTGAGCTTACCAGGGTGGTCTTGTTCATGGGGTTTGCATCTACAGTGACAATGTAAAGTGGCATTACTTCCTAGTGCTCTTTGAAATCTACTTGGAGCCTTTCCAAGGTCTCCTCCTTCTCTGCCAACTCTTATTGTAGCTCCGTCATCATCTGCATAAGCCTATCAACTTGCTAGCCATCCAACTAAATGACCTTTTCTCCCAAGTGTGCAAGTTGAACTATGTGCTCATCCCAATCTTCCCCGACCATTGTGAGGGAGTTTTGGAATTCTTCAAACTTCTTCTTTAGCAATGGCAATAGTTTGGTAGAGGTCTCAACATTCTTCTCCATCTCCCCCATCCTCTAGTTGAACATCAAAACCTTCTCCTTCAAGCGTTTGTTCTCTTCTTGAAGCTCAACATTGTTTGCCCTTAAATATTCCAACTTGTCTTTTCTTTCATTACCCATGTGAGATCTACAATGTTCCCTTCAAATTTTTGGTAGCTATGTCTCGATCAAGGATGCAATTTCTCTAATATCATTTGATCCGTAAATGAGGGACTTATATCCCACTCGCTTCACCAACATGGATCATTTGTGGAATTAAAGTTCTAGTATTTTTCTCAAATCTATCTCAGGATTGTACAGAGTGGAGGCTACTAGGCCTTTGTCCTCTTCCTTAAACAAGGACCTATGTACTTCTGAAGGATGCAAGGATTATGTTCTTGGGTGCAACCTCCACACATCAAATAACTAGTGATGGCAATGATAATTGGGTTAGTCAAGAATTAAATATTTGCAAGCACTCTATCCCCAAGAACATTATATAGCTTACTCCCCAATATGCCAATCAGGTATCTATGTTTTAGCTTCTATGATTGGTGCAATTCAGAGTGCCAACTTCTCCTTCCAAGTTCATCCTTCTCATAAGAAATTGGTAAGTGTATGCTCCCACAGAATATTTGGAGTTGTTGAAAATACTCTATCATGCTTCACACTCTTTGCATTGTGTCCACTACAATGTTATCCTCAATGGATTCCTGATATATTATTGGATTATTATGCAGAGGTCAATACTTCAATAATGAAGCAACCCACTATGTAGTTATTATTTTCTAGTTTTCTTAAAATAGTAAAGCCTATTTCCACTCTTGTTGTTCAAAAAACCTTGTGGTGTTATTGATTCAAGGAAAAATAGCATGAAACATTAAAGGATCTTTAGTCCAAGCAATGATAATTTGGCATTGAATAATACAAGGGAAACAACTATTGATATATGAACCATGGTTAATCTTTTATAAAAACGAAATACATACTCCAAGTTGATAATAGAAAGCAAGACTTTAAGTAGAGAGACAGAATGCTCCCTGATTTATAGGTAAGTGTACCCATCTACAAACCACTTTTTACTTTTGATGATAGGAACAGGTGCAACCAATTTCATTCATGGAACTCCAATCAAATCTCTACCAGTTGATTGGGTTGCTATGAAGGAGAACATCCAACAACATCACCACCCCTTCATTCAAAAAGACTCTAGTAGGTAAGTTATCCACGTATTTCAAACAAGAGGTAAAAAATTGGAGCGTGTGGCCTATGGGAAGACAGCACTAAACCCATCAAATAAAATTTGACTCAACAAGAGGTAAAGAAATCAATCCACTGAGGGAAACACCCACATAAATTATGGATTGTCCAGGCAATTAAAAAAAAAGTGCAGCCATTTGTGAAGTCACCTAAGACAATGTAAAATTCCAAGTGAATGGAATTTTCCCCTAGTTAAGTGTAAAAACATCCCAACTACGAGGTAAACCACACAGGAAAGTGGGGATGACCAAAGTAAGTGGAAAATGTTCCGCGCAATATCAACCCACTCAGTAATGTTTAAAAAACACCCAGGCAATGAGAAACCTTCCTAGCAGTGTCTAAAAACACCCAAGCATTAAGAAATCTACCCAACAATATCTAAAAATGTTCTGGCAAAATGTAAAAATGCCCAACAATGAAGTTACAGCTTTTTGGGAATGCGTACAGCCTAAGGAATTATTGAATTCCTAGCAAACAACCTTATACAATGTTTGTCTTATTAAACTTAGTGAATGTTTGTCTTATTAAACTTATACATTTGCATTGATTTACAATGTTTGCTTAACCTTCATTAATTGTCAAATTTCAATGTAGGTATTGAGTCTTCACCCATTCATCTATTCAGATCCATTTTGGAACAATAGGATATGGCCTCACCTTTCTATGTAGAAACTTGCAACCAAATATGGATTGTTGTAGGTTTTTGTGCAGCAACAAGCAACCAAAAGTTGTGGCCATGGACTTTGCAAGTGCAACTTGCTACCAGCCGCAACTATCACTAAGGAAAGTCACAAGCATAGAGGAAACAAACATAAAACAAAAATAAACAACCTAGAATTCAATCAAGAAAGATTGCATGCATCTAAAACTTATTTGTGAACAATACAAAGTCTAATGCAAATTTCCAAGATGGAAAAAGAATAACAAACTCACCCAAAAACCAAAGAAAGAAAACTAAGTACTCTTCCCTAAGATGTCCAATCATGTGAATAA
Source organism: Picea engelmannii (assembly GCA_009831015.1). Taxonomy (NCBI): domain Eukaryota; kingdom Viridiplantae; phylum Streptophyta; class Pinopsida; order Pinales; family Pinaceae; genus Picea; species Picea engelmannii. Next base: position 28,445 of record ML804095.1, read on the forward strand.
ATAAATGAGAGAAAAAAAAGATAGGAACATGATAATCGATGTTTGTCCTTAGCATTGTGTAAGCTTCACTTGATCTTGATCCAACTCCGATGTTTCACCAATGAACCTGCACAAATAGGAAACACCAACCACATTTCTCATTCTTCATTTATAAATCATACAACAACATGTATAATGAAATCTTAATTTAGTTACTGAAGAAACTAAAACCAACTCAAAACCTCATCAAAGAAAAAAATCAACAAAATAGAGAGATTTTTGGGAGGAAAGAAGATATATGTATATTGATTTAATGAAATAATAACAACAAGTACGATACCTGAGTCTTGTTGTTGCACTCCCTTCTCCAAGATGTAAGTCCTCTCCTTAGCCACAAGCCTATATCTATCAACTAGTACTATCCAGAAACTTATTGTAGTGAGATACTCAATTTAATGATTGATTTAATCTCAAGCTTTGATCACACTAAAGAACTAATTCCAAGCTCTCAACACTAATACACTTGCAGCCGAGAATTTTCACTAAATTCCTCCAAGATAAGGATTCTTCTCATTAGAATTCCATCCCTTGGATTTAATTCCTTTATTTATAGGCTCTTGGGGTGATAAGATCAATGTTGCATGGATTGTATGTCATGTATGTGTGAGACATGCACAACCTCCACTTGTAGTTTTTGGCTTTTTCCAAGCTGTATCTTTTAGCTTTCCTTGAGATTTTTTGTTTTCAAAGATTTAAAGGGGTGATCACAGATTATCCACTAGAAACCTAAGACTGGTCGCATTTGTTCCTTAGGAAATTCATGAGCAACTGCATCTATCCTCAGGAACAAGCATGTCCTAGATGTCCTTTTGAAGTAAAACTTTCTATGAGATAAAACATCTGAGCACAAGTATGTACGTTGACACATTACATCTTTTCTTGTCATGGAGTGTCAAATTGTTATGATCCAATGTCTTAAAAATGATTAAAAGTTAATGAATATAGTCCACTTCGAGGGGGAAACCTCTTTTTAAAATATATCCAATTCAGAATACAATATGAGATGAAATAATATGATCCTAAGACTAGGTCTCCTTGGTATATATATAGAAGAGAAAGGGTACAATTATAATGAGAGGGTACCATGAAGGGTTCTAACCGGCATACAATTATAATACTATAAATGTAATAATTCAATATATATGTATTAATAAGATATTTTACACACAAAATGGGGCTTTATCTAGGTCTTAACATGTCCCTCCCCTTCAAACAAGTGTTTTCCTCAACACTTGACTAATTGCGAGTGTTTCTGCATGAAGAAATCATCTTTCCATGTTGCCTGTTCCACTGGTAGGTTCTTCCATTTGACGAGGTAATCCATGATTGTTCGATTTCTCAGTTGCTTAATCCTTGTTTCAAGGATTGTTTATGGTTCTAGTATGATTTTCCCTTCTTCATTAATCTCTGGTAAAATAGTTTGGACTGGGATCTTGTTTCTGATTACCTTCTTTAAGCAAGAAACATGGAAGACTTGATGTACACGTGAAGATGTAGGAAACTCCAATTTGTAAGCCATACTTCCAATCCTTTGCAACACCTTATAGGGGCCATAATATCTGGGTGCTAATTTAGTTTCCTTCTTTTGTTTCTTTAAGGACATCTATTTATATGGTTCTAGCCTCAAAAATACCCAATCCCCCACTTCAAATTCCCTTTCACTGTGATGTTGATATGCTTGTTGTTTCATCCTATTTTGTGCCATAACCAAGTTGTACTTCAATAGTTTGAGAACATTTTGTTGGTTCCCTATGTGGTCCTCCATAGCTTGAACCTTTGTATTCCCTTTCTCGGGTGATGTAATGGATGGAGGATGATATCCATAAAGTGCCAGAAATGGGGACATTTTTTATGAAGTATAGAAGGATCTGTTGTACCACCATTCCGCCAAAGGCAACCACTTGACCTATTGTGTTTTTTTATCAGATGCAAAACAACGAATATATCATTCTAGACATTTATTCAAAATCTCGGTTTTCCCATTGGATTGAGGGTGGTAAGATGATCTATGAGCTAATTGAGTACCCAAACAAGAAAATAATTCAATCCAAAACTTTCCAATGAAAATTGGATCTTTGTCACTTACAATAATCTTGGGGACTCCATTTAGATTTTGAATTGCTTCCATGAATGTTGTGGCTATTGTACTTGCTTTAAAAGGATGAAAAAGAGAGAAAAAATGGGCATACTTTGTCAATTGATCCACTACTACCATGATGACATTTTTTTCTTTGGATTTGGGTAAACCTGTAATAAAATCCATTGAAACTTATTTCCAACGTTGACTTGGTATAGCTAATGGTTGTAGGATACATGGCATCCTAATTTTTTCTCCCTTATTTCGTTGGAAGACTATACATTTAGACACAAACATTTGAACATTAGTTTTAATACCTTCTCAAAAAAAAATCCTTCTTTATCATGTGGTATGTTTTCAAGAATCCTGAATGTTCTCCTATAGGAGAAGTGTGCAATTCTAAAAGGACATTCTGTTTGAGTTGGGAATTCTTACATAAGCATAGGCGACCATGATACCATAGAAAATAATTCTTCCATACAAAATTGTCTAATGGACTGAGGTCCTAATATAGTTGTTGAATGATATTTCATACCTCTTTATCTTTCTTCCATTCTATCGTTGCTTCTTCCACCCAATCAGATTGTGGAATAGAAATAGCACATAGTGAACCTTTTGTTTCTTCTTCTTTCCTGGAAAGGGCATCTACCACAACATTATGTTTTCATTTTTTGTAGATAATTTCAAAGTCATAACCTAGTATCTTTGTAACCCATTTTTATTGTTATTCTAAAGATAATCATTGCTCCAAGAAGTAATTCAAACTATCATGGTTTGTTTTTACTTTGAAGTGTCTTCCTATTAGGTAAGGGTGTCATTTATGAATTGTGTGTAGTATGGAGAACATTTATTTTTCATAAATGGGTTTTACTAAGTTTTTTCCTTTAAGTTGGCTACTTTCAGAGGCAATGGGCCTTCCTTCTTGCATTAAAATTGCACCAATTCCATGGCTTGAGGCATCACACTCCACAATAATTTATTTTGTAAAGTTTGGTGTGGCTAAGACGAGAGTAGTACACATGTCCTCCTTAATTTTTTCAAAATATTTGGTTGCTTCTTCTGTCCAAGAAAATGCTTCCTTCTTTAATAATATTGTTAGAGGGGTTGATATTTGACCATAAATCTTGAAAAAGTTGTGATAATAGCATGTTAACCCTAAGAATCCTCTAAGTTTTTTCAAGGTTTTGGGAATCGTCCATTCCCTCATAGCTTTAATTTTTTTAGGGTCCACTTTTATCCCTTCATGAGATACAATATGATCCAAATATTCCACTTATTCAACCCCAAAGGCACACTTGGAAGGATTTGCATATAGTTGTTTCTCTTCCAATAGTTGTAATACTCTTTCAACATGTTGTTCATGGTCTTCCTAATATTTTTTGTAGATAAGTATGTCATCAAAAAATACTAACATTTTTTCTAAGGAAGGGATTGAAAATAGAATTCATCAAACTTTGAAATGTTGAAGGTGCATTAGTAATTCCAAATGGCATAACCAAAAACTCATAATCACTTTAATGCGTTCTAAAATTTGTTTTATGAATGTCTTCCTGCCTCATTTTTATTTTATGATATCCCGAACGAAGATCCAACTTAGTAAAAAAAAATTCTCCATGTTATTAATATACTAGTTCATCAATGACAGGAACGAGAAAATTATATTTGATGTTCATTGTTGGCACAGGGACAGACCCAGGGTTCACTCCAAGAGTGCACCAACAAGCCCTAGCTACTAGCCCTTTTGACAACACCTATGAAGCATATGCAGTCTCACCTGAAGCAGCGATGAGGGGGTTGCAAGCCAGAGATGTCTACAACCAGGGGAATATCAAGTGGATCTTGTATAACAACAATCACAGTATTCATATATCACTTATCAGCGAGATCTACTCTACGCAGCTATAGATATTGATCTAACACAGTAATACAAATAACAGTATAATAAGGAAAAATATCAAAGCATTAATCACTCACACGACACAAAATATACGTGGTTCACCCTCTCTCTAGGGCTACGTCCACAGAACTGTGCTTATGATATATTAAAATTAAGCATACAACCCTAATCTACGCTCTTGGCCAGCAAACCCTCTCTCTTCTTCTCTCTTTCTCTCCCTCTTCCTGTGCACCCAACTACAGGATCTGATCTTCACACCTAGCTGAAGATATTACAATACCAGAAGGCTCTCACCCTCAGCACTTCTCTCTCACAATACAATGACCTCTCACCACAACAATAGAGATAAATCAATAACAATATAATACCCCCTAGACCCAGGTCCTCTTGACCTTTATTTATACATTACAATACCTCACTGAAATCCTTAGGCCAAAACCTAGGTGTCAAAACCCTAGGTGTCTAAGACCCTAGGTCAACTTGATCCACTTTTTCTGAACTTTGCCAGCCTGTCTTTCCTTCCTTCTTGTGCGGTGCTCCAAAGCATCCAATGGTGGATTTTCCCACTTCTTGAGTCATCCTCAGTCCATCTTCCTTGTTGATCTGTCATCCTCGATCTCCTCATCCAACGGATTTCTTTTCCGCACTTCCCTCCAAATTTTCTGTTCTTTTGCTCACTTCGACCCATTAACAGTCACTGTGTCTCCCGCGAAGTTTTCTTTTTACCTTTTCTTCCTTGTTCTCTATTCCCTTTCATAACCAAGGGCCAAGAGGTCCCCAACACTCACCAGTGACTCATCCCGAGGCATTTCAGATCTAATCCTTTCGTTTTACTTCAACTTTGGACTACGCAGTGCAGCGTTTTCTTTCTGCTTTATGCCTCCTTCCCGTCCTTGTGCAGATTGTCTTTTCTGTGTTTGGTACCAAGTTTCAACTGCACCTAGTACCTGAACCCTTTTCCTCATGCCTTTACTTAGAGCTGTGAGGCAGTTGGTTGTCATAGTACAACTTCAGCCGACTCCCATTCACCAATCCTTCTTTACATTCTCCATTCAACGTCTTCAGCTGCGTAGCTCCTCCTTCTGTGATATAGGCGATCTCATATGGTCCAAGACAATGCATTCTAAACTTCCCAGGGTGTTTGATAAACGTATTGTCATATACCAGTACTAAATCACCTTGCCTGAATATCTTCTTCTTGATGTGCCTGTCGTGGTAAGCCTTTTCTCGTTCCTTCTGAACTTGTTGATGGAAGCCTGCAATGAATCTGTCTTCTTCTAGTTCGACTAACTATGCTAGCCTCTCATGAACATCGCCAGTATCATCCATGTCTGTAAATTCAAAAATTCTTAAGATCGGTACCAAGTACTCCATAGGGACAACAACTTCAAGACCATAAACCAACTTGAAAGGGGTCTGCGTTGTTAATTTCTTGCAAGTGGTTCTATAAGCCCAGAGTATTGTTGGTACTCTTAAATCCCAATCATCCCTATTCACACTGCGAATATTTGTCAATGTTGTCTCCAAGATTTTGTTGAATGCTTCGACCGCTCTGTTTTCTTATGGATGGTAAGGTGTACTCTTCTGATGGTGGACTACAAATTCTTCAGTCATGGCTTCAACTGTCTTATTGATGAAGTGTGTACCTTGATCACTCATAAGGACCTTAGGGCATCCAAAACTGGTTATTATTTCATCAAATATAAAATGCGCAGCTATAGTTGCACTACAGTGCTTGACTTCTCTTGCTTCGGCCCATCTAGTCAGGTATTATGTTGCAGTGATAATATACCTTGCTCCTGTGCGCTTTCCTGGTGGGTTTATAGGTCCCACGAAGTCAATGGCCCATTTTTCAAATGCCTGTAGGGTCATCTACAGTTCTAATGGCATCTCATCTCTTCAGGATGGTTTTCCAACTTGCTGGCATACATTGCATGCTCTGGTATATTCTTTAGCATCTCTTGTAACGTAGGCCACCAAAGGCCAGCTCGCAGAACCTTTTGCACAGTTGCTTTCCCTGCATAATGTCCTCCTGCAATGCCTTCATGAGCTTCTGCAAGGACCATCAGGTGCTCTATTTCCATAACGCATATTCTTAGTATCTCATCAGGTCCCATTTTATATAGCTGACCAGCTATCAGTGAAAAATCTGCAGCGCACACCACTAGCGTTTTTTCTGGGAGATTGTATACTCACTCGAAGCCATTCCTGCTGATAAGAACTGCACTATGTCTGTGAAGTGGTCATCAATATTTCTAATGGAAAGCAGTTGTGCATCCGGTAATGTATCGTCCAGACTGGTAGGTTCTTCGCCATGTTCCAACCTCGACAGGTGGTCTAGGCCCTTGTTCATTTTTTCTGGCTTAACTATGATCTCAAAATCATATTCTTGAAACAGTAGAAGCCATCTGCAGATTCACCATCCCAACACTGGCTTGTTGACTAGGTACTTCAGCATGGAGTGATCAGTAAACATTTTAAAGTGTCCTCCCAACAAGTAGTGGCGGAATTTTTGCAACGCATACACCATGGCTAGTCCCTCTCTCTCTGTAGTGGTGTAATTAACTTCAATTGTGGACAACTTCCTACTGGAAAATGCTAATGGATGATCAATGCCCCCTTCTCCAGGTTGTGTCAGTAATGCTCCTAATGCAATGGAAGATGCATCAACATGCACATGAAATTCCTGGCTCCAGTCTAGAAAGACTAGAATAGGCGTAGTCACCATCTTTTGTTTCAGTGTGTCGAAGCTCTACTGGCATTCTTCTATCCAACCAAACTGACAGTATTTCTTTAGTAATTTCTCCATCGGCGCAGTAATCTGAGCATATCCTTTGATAAATTTCCTGTAATATCTAGTATGTCCTAGCGTAGTGCGCAGTTGTTTGACTGAAGTAGGTGGTGGCAAATCAACTATAATTGAAATCTTGGATGGATCCACAAACAATCCTTTCTTGCATACAATATGACCTAATAATACTCTGGATGGTGAGAAGAAGATGCACTTCTTCAAATTCAAAGCAATTTGGCACTGCCTGCATTTATCCATCATTAGCCTTAGACATTCAATATGATTTTTCAACAAACTAAAAACAATCAAGTCATCAAAGTATGCTTCTAAAAACTTATGCAAAAATTATTTGAATGCTTCAACCACCACCCTAGAAAAGATGGTTGGGGCATTCTTCAATCCAAATGGCATTACTCTATATTGGTAGGATCCCCACTCTGTGGCAAACATAGTCTTATGACGATCCTCCTTGGCATTGCAGATCTGATGGTATCCTGAAAACTCATCTGTATAAGAATATACTTCTTGGCCTCCCACGTTATCCAACACTTCGTCTGTGAATGGTGTAGGGAAAGGATCATGTAGACAAGCATCATTCATCTTCCTACGATCTACGCAAATCCTGATCTCACCTGTCTTCTTATCTTGCACTACCATGGGGCTAATCCACTCCAACACTTCGACAAGTTCAATAATCCCTTCTTCCAGCATTCTGTCGAGCTCAATCTTCACTTTTTTCCTTATATTTTGGGTTCAATATGTAGGGTCTTTGCTTGACTAGCTTCGCATCTGGTTTCAAACGTATTCTCATCTCTCCCATAGGTCCTTTGATACCCTTCATATCAGTGAACTTGGTCGGGAACAAGTGCTGATACTCGTGCAATAATTCTGTGATTTTGTCAATGGTAGCAACGTCCCAGTAATCTTCGACATTGGCAAGCTTTGGTGTCTCCTCTGTCCCAATATTGAATTTCTTTATCTTTATCATTTTTCCAATGAATGGAAGTTCAACTCCTGGTCCTTCCACATCTCTCTATCCTTCCATTTCTGTGATATTCACCTTCCTTGGATCATCATATTCGTTGGCATTAATGTTGTAGTAGATTTGCAGTTTCTAGAGGGGTGCAGTCCATTCATCCTCTTATTGCTCCAAAGGGAGGCCAGATGCCTCCTTAAATACTTTATGTCTCACCATATGTAGTGCTTGATCTACTGAAGGAAATTCACTTTCAAACAAGAAGGTGGTTATAAAATTCTGGATCATACCTTCCCATTCTGAAGTGACGAGGCACAACTCTACTTGAAGGTACCAGTTAATCGGGGTGGTATCCAGCGTATTGACGAATCTGTGTACCCATTTTTCTCTAGGAACGTCACTCCAGGCCTCTTCGCAGATGCGTACGTGGTCCTTTGGAAAACTTTGACCTGTGTACCTCACTTCGCAGCTGCGTATGTGGTCCTTTGGGAAACTTCGACCTGTGTACCTCACTTCGCAGTGTACTGCTTGTGCTGAGAACCGTGTTGTCATCAAAGTTCAGCATTGTGTCCAGTCTGTAATATTGATTTTATGTGTCCTCCACCATCTTACTGGTGTGGCTTTCATGGCCTCATCCATTGCCAACAACCTCTGTTTTTTTGGTACACTTGTCTCAAATTCTAATAAGAAGTTCTCTAAGGGGTTTATCCCATCAAATGTGGGTAGATTACTCACTATTGTGCCAATCCAATGAACTTCTTTAGTTAGCCTAGCACATCTTGTAGATACTTCGTACATCTGGTTTTTCCATTTCTCTAGAGCTTATTCTGAGTCGTATGAACATGTGTTGTCACTTTGCCAGCTCAGATTCCTATCAGTTGTAGGGTTGATATAATCCTATTGTTTGGCTTTTAATTTGTAGATGTTTTCTAGTTCAAATGCGCGGTCTTCTTCTCTGATAGGCTCTGTATATTGTGGACCCTCATCTGGATCTAAAGGTGCAATGACCCTAAGGCCAGCTTTCTCAAATGTCATGCGTCTTTTCTTTAAATCAACAACAATAGAATTGTCGAAGGCCCAATTAATTCCTAATAATGCAGGGTAAGGGCATCTATCATCAATAATTTCAATTACCTCAAAATCTACAAAGGTTCTTACTCCATCGATGTCAACTGGGACATGCTCTAATCGTCCAAATGGGCTGACAACTTGTTGATTGGCCATGCAAAGCCTGATAGGGGAATATATCATCTTGGGTTTTCCCATCAGTGCTCAATGTTTCTTCGTCATGACATTGACCTCCGACCCTAAGTCGAGGACCACATAGTGTATCTCCTACTCTCCTATCTGAGCATTCAAGTGTAATTCTTTATTTGTCCTTCTCCTTTTGACAATTTGGTGCACTGCCCTATCTAGTAAGGGGTCTATCTTTCCTAGCTCATACTGCTTGATTAAATCTTGTAATTCTTGTACAATGCCTTTATCTTGAATCAACTTAACACAAGTGCACAAAAATTCCATGAGTTTTCTTACCTCTTTCCCTTCTGTTGGCGATAAATATGGATCAAGCGCTTGAGGCATGCCATATTCTTTGATTTCTGGTGGTCTCTTTGATGAATATCCTTGACCTCTTTTGAACTCTTTTCTTGCCTCCTAGAATATATGTCTTTCTTTCTTAGCATCGAACATTGGGGTCTTTTCTGTAGATTTCCTGACTCCATGGTCGTTCTTTCCTTGGGCGGCTTTGTCTTCTCCTGTATCAGCCCCTCCTCGAGTGATAATAGAGACTCTAGGGTCTTCTTCGCAAGGTTCATCATATATCAATTGTACTTGTGGATTCTGCTGAGGTCCTCGTCTTTCCTGAATTTTATCTAGCAGCATAGGGCATTCCTCTATGACATGATCGAAGGAGTTACAGTAACTACAGGTTGTACAAGGATTATGACAATCCCTTGTTAAATGTCTTGGTTGCGCACAGTTGTAACAAATTATTTTTCCTCGGCCTCGGCCCATACCTCCTCCTCTTCCTCCTCCTCTGTATCCACCGCGAGGATTGGAGTTTCCTCTCCCCGGAGAGTTTTACTGCGGAGTGTTTCCTTCTTGTTGTACTTCGCCTTGAATCTTGTAAATGTCTCTCGACCTTTCATGCATTAGATCATAAGCTCTACAATATTGATCATCGTGCCCCACTGATTTACAGAATGTACAATACAAGTTTGTGGGTGTCTGAACATACTTCTGCATGTGGTAGCACTCACCTTGGCGATGCCTATTTCTGCATACATCGCACCAAGGTAGGTTAACTTACTTCAAGGGGCTCGGTGCCCCTGAGGCCAAGTACTCATGAAATAAGGGAAAATGTTCCTTATCATGGCCTTTAGATCTGCATCTTACACACCAGATATCTTCCCTTTTGTCTTTTCCCTTACCTTTCTTCATATCCTCAACCTGTAAAGACAAACTAGTTAGATGGCTCATGATTTGGCTAATGCCTAAGCTAGATTCTCCCATCGGTGTTGATTCAATCTTCATGGTGATCTCCAAAGCTTCTGCCTATGATGCAATCTTATGTTACATCAGAGGGACTCTTATGTGTGGTAACATCGCAGTTATGAACCATTCTTTGTTTTGTTCATCGGGGATCTGAAAATTTAATCGGCCTATCAGGGTCTTGAATCTCTGGTCGAACTCCCAAACAAGTTATGCTACCCTTTGTTTAATCTCTTTTAGTTCTGTAATACATTGTGACTCCGACTTAGATTTCTTAAACTTTGCAGTCAACGCATTCTTGATCTCATTCAGGGGCTTAGGTTGTGCCAGTCCTTGGACAAGTTTCATGTACCATCTCAGTGCGCGGTCCCTTAGCGTAGTGTTGAACTGGGTTCTCTAGATGGCTTCATCGGTGATACTTTTAATATTCCATATGGCTTCACACAGAAACCAATGTTGATCTGGCTCTTTAGATCCATCTCCTCTAAAGATAGGGAGTCTCATTTCATCTACCATAGAGATGACTAGGCTTCTTGTCTGAGTAGATGCTGAGCTACTAGTAACAGTACTCTGAATATTCTAGTGGTTCTGACTATTCTGACTGCTAAGTACTATTGGGACAACAGGAGGATTAACGTTACTTACTTCAGTAGTCTACGCAGTTCCTGATTTTTCTGGCTCACTTTGGCACAGTTCTTCAGCTTCCCCTTCTTCTATTTTGGTGGGCTCTGGATGCTCTTCGTCGGTTAGATCTACCTCTTCTCCGTTGTAGAAACCCTCTTCTTTGTAGTTTTTCTTAAACAAGTTCTCAAGGTGAACCCCTCATAATACTTTCCCACAACGCGTATGTCCTGATTCTGTGTCATTGTCGCTGTCTGAGATCTTGAACATTAGCCTTTTCAGGTCCGACCAATCTATTGTATCTTCAAGATGTGGTTTTCATGCAAGAGCATCTTGATTCTTAGCTTCAGAAAGTGCAAAAATTTTCCTCTGGGTCCTTTGAAAAAGTATCTCTCTGCTTGGCTATACGATTTTGTTTTGTCAACAACAAACTCAGTGATATACCCTTCAATGATACCATCAAACCAATGATCTAATGCTCTAGATACAACGTTGTCAATTGTCTTGACCTCTGGATCAGTGTTGGAGTCCAAACCACAAGAGGTATAGATCTGATCTCAAACTCTATGTCATCTAACCTAGCCAACCACTCGTGTAGCTCCTGATGGATTCCTCCAAACAAGATCTTATGAATGTCAGTGAAGATGTATGTTTGTAGCCAATCTTCAGTACTAAGTTTAGGGTTCTTGTTCTGGGCTTTAGTGAAGTCCTTCTCTTGATCCTCTATCCACTTTTGAATCTCTGTCTTTGATGGGAACCACCTTGACATTCCCTTAAAAAGATTCTTGTCACGGAAACAGAATCATTTGTTGGCATAGGGGAAGACCCAAGGTTCACTCCAAGAGCACACCAACAAGCCCTAGCTACTGGCCTTTTCGGCAACACCTGCGAATAAAATGCAGTCTCACCTGAAGCATCGATGAGGGGGTTGCAGGACAAAGATGTCTACAACCAGGGGAATATCAAGTGGATCTTGTATAACAGCAATCACAGTATTCATATATCACTTATCAACGAGATCTACTCTGCGTAGCTATAGATCTTGATCTAACACAATAATGCAAATAACAGTATAATAAGGACATAGATCAAAGCATTAATCACTCACACGACACAAAATATACGTGGTTCACCCTCTCTCTATGGCTACGTCCACAAAACTGTGCTTATGATATATTAAGATAAAGCTTCCAGTTCTGATCTGCGCTCTTGGCTAGCAGACCCTCTCTCTTCTTCTCTCTTTCTCTCCCTCTTCCTGTGCACCCAACTGTAGGATCTAATCTTTGCACCTAGATAAAGATCTTACAATACCAGAAGGCTCTCACCCTCAGCACTTCTCTCTCACAATACAATGACCTCTCACCACAACAATAAAGCTAAATCAATAACAATATCATACCCCCTCGACCCAGGTCCTCTTGACCTTTATTTATACATTACAATACCTCACCAACAGCCTTAGGCTGAAACCTAGGTGTCAAAACCCTAATTACCAAAACCCTAGGTGTTTAAGACCTTAGTTCAACTTGATCCACTTTTTTCGGACTTCGCCAGCCTGTCTTTCCTTCCTTCTCGTGTGATGCTCCAAAGAATCCAATGGTGTATTTTTCCACTTCCTCAGTCGTCCTCGATCCATCTTCCTTGCTGATCTGTCATCCTCGATCTCCTCATCCAACGACTTTCTTTTCCACAATTTGATCCATCTTTTCTGTTCTTTTGCTCACTTCGACCCAGTGATAGTCATTGTGTCTCCTGAGAAGTTATCTTTTTACCTTTTTTCCTTGTTCTCTGTTTCCTTTCATAACCAAGGGCCAACAATCATTTTTTTGAGTTGTCTATAATCTATACATATACGCCATGAACTGTCCTTTTTTGTAACCATCACCACTGGTGAAGAAAAAGAAATTTGTCTAGGTTGAATGATGACGACCTCTAACATTTCCTAGATCATGCACTCAATCTCACATTTATGTGCATATGGATATTTGTAAGGCCTAATGTTAGGTGGTACACTTCCTAGTTTCAAATGAATAGCATGGTCATGATCTCGAGCAGGTGGAAGACCCTTATGAATTTCACCAAATACCTTGGAATGACTGTTGATAACTATTTGGAGGTCTAATGGAGCAAAGGATATATATGTTTGAAGATCAAGTGAACATAATTGTGCAACTACATCATGGTGTCCCTTTTTGAGTAATTTTTTCATGATATTAGAGCTTGTCACTTTAGAGGGTTTCCCAAGGATACCTCTAATCTCAATTTCCTTGCCATCTGAGGAAAATCTCATGAAAAGATATTGAAAATTAAGGGACATTGTTCCCAATTATTCTAACCATTAGACCCCTAATACAACATCAACACCTCCCATTTGGATGGAAATCATGGGGCTATCCAGAAAATAATCCCCATGTTGAGAATAATACTATGGAATTTCCCTGGAAATTTTATGGTACCTCCATTTGCAATCGTTACTTGAAACTTTGGTGCAATATATACACACCAATTGAGATATTTTACTAATTTGTAATTGATGAAATTATGGGTACTACCAAAATCAATCAATAATTTTACCTTTTTATTCTTGATGTATCCTTGTATCTTGAGGGGTTGTGGAGTAATGATGTCATCCAATGCATGAAAAGATATTGTTGGATTAGTTTCTTCTAGATCTGGATCTTGTGACGGTTCCAATTCTTGATCTTCTTCCTCTTCACAGTTTATGTAGAATAATTTCTTCTCACCGCATTTATGCCCCTTATTGTACGCATTGTCACAATTGAAACATAGTCCTTTTTCTCTTCTTTAATCCATTTGTTGAGGTGTCAATCTTGTCGGTTGAGGTACGCTTGTCTTATGAACCCAAAAACGATCTCTACTTCTTGTGTATGCTCCAATGGTAGACTTGTGTGTAGTCTTATTTTTGGCTTGAATATGATGAGAAATTTGCATAGATTCCATAATATTTGTAGGATGTCTTAAGAAAATATCACGTTTAATGTATTGTTTTAATCCACCCATGTAAGCTTCCAACAAATTTTCATTGTTTATGTCATCCACCCTTGTGGCCAAGACCTGAAATTCTGAATTATAATTTTCAATATCACCTAAGTGATTGATTCTTGTAAATTTACTGAAGTAATCATGTTCCCACACTTTCCCATATTGTGCTTCTAAGTCTCTTGTAAATAAACCTCAGGTATAACGATAAAGAGGGGGATTCATTTTAACTACCCATTGATACCATTGATATGGTTTTATCTCAAATTTCAAGGTTTCTATGTGAATCCTTTTCTTATCATCCATAATATTATGTAGTTCAAAATATTTCTCTATTTGGTTCACCCAGGAAAAGGCCTATGTTCCATCAAACTTCTTTAATTCAATATTGGAAAGGTTGAATTTAGGACATCTGTCATAATTAACTCCACTATTAAGGTTAAATCCACTAGAAAAATGCTTATTATCAGCAGGTTTTTGAGCCTAAATACTACCCTTATTTTCATGAGTTCCTTGCATTTTGATATCTCCTTTAGGGAGTCTCTCATATATATCCTGGAAGATCCTATAAGACAAGGAATTTTTCATTTCCTTCATGGATTTTTTTATTTCTACTTTATTTTTATCCATCTTCGTATCCATCTTATTTTCCATTTCATTCATATTTATTTTCATCTCTTCCTTATTTTCATCCATCTTATTTTTCATGTCATCCATCTTCGTTTCCATATGTTCCCAATTCTCATTCATCTTCTCTTCCATATTATTTTCCATTTATTTTTTTAGGGATTCACAAGAATATAATAAATCCACTTGTTTCAACATACTACCATTCATTTCATCAAATTGGTTTTTTAATTGGGATAACCTGTTTTCGAAATCTTCATTTTCTTTCGACGTCCAGTGTGAGATTTCAAAGGTTTAATTGGTGTACAAAACTTTTTTGGAGACATGTGAGATAAAAATAATAATACTCCTTTATTTTCTCTTTGTCACAAATTTTGAATCACCAAAAATAGATCTTCCAATCAAAATTTATGCCAATTGTAAGTTACGTACCTTTGAGATCCTAATTTGGACTTTGTCCTTCTGGCGAACCTTCCTTCTGATATATTTCTGAATTTTCAACCCTTATATGTCTAAGATTTTTGTGTATACTACTCTGATATTTCTTCTCTGCAATTCCATAGGTCTGATCAAAATTGGGTGTGCAAATGAAATTTATGGTAATTTTCCCAAACCTTGCCGAATTTTGTCCTTTCCTGGAGAGTGAACTTGTACAAAACTCCATGTATCCAATATTTAATACCAGATTTTGAAAATTGTACTGGAAAAAATATGGACTATCCTCTTTCAAATACAACTAGTCTCACTGAATTTGGATCCGCTCTGAAGAAGATATGATTGTTTTACCCAGAACACATGTTTGAGACTAGTCATAGGACTAGTCAAAAACACCCTATCCTCCACAGGGTATATCTCTGAAAGTATAATGACCCA
>ML804095.1:51887-83839 GCA_009831015.1 Picea engelmannii
CTGAAACTAGTCAATAAACAGGTGTTCCGGGAAAAACGGTCATAACTTATTCATAGAGAATCCAAATGATGTGGGACAAATTGAATTGGAAAGAGAACGGAATTTTTTTTCTTGTGTGTGAGTTTCAGAATATGATGTTAAATATTGAGCGCGGGGCATTCTATACAACTTCGGTCTCTTGAATAAACCAAAATTGAACAAGGTCTACCATTCTCTCTATAACTTCTTTTTGGGGAGGATTCAAGGAGTGAAACTTGGAGAAGTTTTAGAGAATAAACTGAATAATATTATCTACAGGATCATAGTATTCCAAGAATTGAATAATTGTATAAATTGAAGAAGTCTTAGGAAGCATTATCAGGTTCTATGTGATGGTTGGTTGATGGTGATGAATTAATGTGAAGTTTTATTATCTCTCGTATATTCTTGGACGAAAGGAAGGGGCAAGGATGGAGAGTTCAAATCTCTCTTGATATTGGAGGATTGTATCTTTCTCTTGGAGTTTTATCCCTCCCTTTACACTTGGAAGTTGTAGCTACCTTTGGAAGTCATTACTTCCCTTGAACAATAACTAATGATTATTTCTCATATATTGTGCATGGTGTATTGTGGCGTATTGGTGTAACTCTTATACTATTGTTCATTTCTCATTGAATATAATTGAATGGTTTAAGTATAAGTTGAAAAAGGTTTTAAATTGTACTTGATATTGATTCACCCCCCTTTTAGTATCAAAACTTAAGTTCCACTCCAATCACCAAGTTTCAAGGTGACTCCATTAGCCATACCAACCACATTCTCCACTCTCGAATTCATTGCTTTCAAAGAAGTATTTGTTGGCTCAAGTTGCAACCAAAACTCCATTGCCACATATTCTTATAGAAATAGTGGGTTTCCCCACTACCAATCATGGCATTTACTAATATTCCATTCAACTCTACCTAAACATATCAATTCTTGTGAAATCTTTCTCTTGGATTGTTATAAACTTGTCTTCTAGCACAATACCCAAGGCTTGAAAAACACCAATGGAAGGTTTGTCTACTTGCTCCATAGTAGAAAATTTGTTCTTCATTGGAAAATTATTAACACAATATTCTTTTGCATAGATCCAACAAGAAATAGGCTTACCTTTTTCCTTAGGTGCATCTATCTACTTGGCCTTATCCTCGTTAATATTTCCATATGTTGTTTTCTCCCCTTTGATTTTATTCTTGTTCTTGCTAGAGTTATCTCTCGGAACATCCTCATCTATCCTTGGATTTCCTTTTTCCTCTACCTTGTAGTACAATGTCTTATCTACTACAATGATGGATACTATGATATTATTCACATTCTTGCACCACAAATCACTCTTCTCCCAAGGTTGCAACCCCTTCATAAATTGGAACAACCAATCTACTTCAGTTATGTATTTGATCTCCAACATGAAACATAAAGCCTCCTTGATGTAATATTGAATCTTGCCTATATGTTTAAGACCCAACAATTGAATCCATGAAATCTGGGACTGATTCGCCAGCCCAAATTAAACCTTTAAGGTTTCTTTCATCTCTACCCAGTTGTTAATATTCTCAATACCACACCTAGTTTCCAAGTCCTCCATTTATTTTCTCCACCAAACATTCATGGTACCTATTAAGAAAATTAGTGTAGCACTCACCTTGGCCTCATTTGAACTTGCATTCATCTATTCCAAGTACTTCTCAACATCCCAACAAAATATACCAAGTAACTTAGCAATGTGGGTCTCATCGTATGGTTTTGGTTCCTTTATCTTTATTCTCATAGGATTTGTTGAACTATTCCCACTGGTAAAATATCATTTCAACAAGTTTGTGTCTTCTTCTTGGTCTTCAACTTGTCCAGCAACAAATTTCAACTAGTATTCCACCACTTTCAATCTTACATCAACATCAGTGAAGAATATTGTTGTTTCAGACCATAAGTTTGTAGTCTTTTGACACTTTGCTATAGTGGCATCATAGACTTTATGCATGTGATTCACCCTTTCTTACAAGTATTTTTCTTTCTTTCCATGCTTGCAAAGAGAGTTCTTCATATTCTCCACAAAGTTCTCCAAGGTTACAATTCTAGTCTTCATCCTTCAAGACTTGGAGGTTGAACCACCATCACTATCTTCATGGTGTGAATCTATCTCTGCATATAAAGTAGTCATTATCGCTATTAAAAATTCCATTACTCTTTCTAAGTGAAAGTATTCTCAGTTCTGCATTCCCCAAAAAACAAAGATAAATCATCATTATGTGAGAAAAAACTATCTTAGTTGCTTGTTGTGCCAAGGCACTAAGTCTTCCCTTTCAAGTCTTTCAAGTCACTTAGCGGCCACCTGTCACAGTTGTCCCAAAACCTTATGTTTTTATTCAAGTCTTTCCAAATGTGATGAGGAATGCTTCATTATGCTCAGATACCATCTTTCCTTTATAAATTGGGTGAAGCAGTTTCTCTAATACCACTTGTCATGGACCTATGTTGTACCCAATTTTTCTTTGAAAACCTAGGGTTACCCAACTTTGTTTCAGTGCTTGAATTCATGTAGCACTGTCTTGCCTCAATTGCAGGGGATTGGCCATACTGCACCTACTAAACCAGATTGCCCCTTTTCACTTAAGTTCTAACCACAACATTTCCTTAAGCTACAGTGTTTAAATGCAACCAAGTTCATCTAATAGTGGGCACATGTCCAACTATGGCCTTCAAGCATCTCAACAATACTTTTATACTTAGTCAATATTTCAAAAACACTTAACCAAAACAATGCATTACAAGGAACATAACATTCATCCAAGTAAAGAGACCACAACACACATATATAGGCAACACCCAAGGAGGATACCTTAACCTTATTCATATGAATAATGTTACAAGATACAACAAAGGAGCACGATGAAATAGCTTCATATCTTTTACATACTACAATAATCCAAGGCACAATTTCCTATAAGACTTTCCAATCAAAACCCTAAAGCATCCACGACCCTACCTATTGTTGATGTTTTGTAGCATCGGGAGGTATTCCCACATTGGCCTTGGTTTCAGGCATGGTTTTTATGGGATTTTTCTCTCCTGAGTTTGGGACATGTCACAACAAACATTGACCATATATAAAAGACAGAACCCTACCCTTACACACAACAATATATGAGAAGAATAACTACTTTAATGAGAGAGAGAGAGAGAGAAGGAGAGGCCTCACACCTTGTATCCCATGTCTGATGTTGATTCTCACTCTCCACCTTCGATGTTTCTCATTATCTTCACTGGTATCAAACTACAAAAGAAGACCAAATCTATGTTGCAACAAGGTAGTTATAGATTCAAATCATACATATAATGTGTAAATATTCAAGTATATGAAGAAATTTCACATATATCAGCAAATTGAAATCAATTTACACATGTATAGGGGAAATATATTTGTTATTGAAAATGGTAAAAATGAGTGTTTAGTACAATCTGACTTGAACCGCCAACACTGCCTCGAATCTAATCGCCTAGGTTCCTTCAATGGTCCTTCAAGCATAAACTCAACAAAATGGGTCTTCTTTGTATGACTCAATAGGGATAGGAACACACCCTATACTCATATAATGGAGATTGAGTACTAGAAAGAATGTTCCAGAACAAGGGGATGTTACTCAGAGAATGAAGGGAGATAGGGAGACTTGCAGATCCAACAACATAACTTTGCACCTTGGTTCTCCTCCTCATCCATGCCCCCAAATGTGCCTTTATACCATACACAAGAGGCTAAGGAGGTTGAATTATATTGAGTATGGGCTCATGGTGGTTGGGAAACGATCCCAACCGAAATCCCCTCCTGAAAATGGGGAATTATTTTATATTTCAACTTTTTTGAGGGCATATGTGAGTTGTCAACTAGTAACCCATGGGCATTCATGAGTTGTACACATATGATCCATGGATGGCACTAAAAATTATTTTTTTTAACTGAATTTGATGAGGAAAGTTGGGATTTAATATTGCAGACCAGGGAAAGGGTTAGACAATGTCACAAATGCATTTCGGTGTGGCGATTTGTGTTATAACAGATGTCCCTTAATGTGTGAGGTTAGAAGGGAAATTGATGGTCGAAATACATTATAACTCTAAGAAGAAAGGATACATTGAAGTAGATTCAATTCCCAAACAATTGATCCAAGAATAGAAATCATTAGTAGAGACCAAGTAAGAGTATTCTCTTCCCAAGTCGGGCATACCCATGCTCAAGAGTGATGTAAGCATGGCCACCAAATCAAGTACACTGCAGATCCATGGAATATATGAAAGTATGAATTATGTCCATGGACACGAAAAATACACAGTGGATCCATGTGATATATAAAACATCAAGCATGGTCACGGATAATACACAGTGGATCCATGTTAATGCAGATCATAGCCACAAATGGATACACAGTGGAGCTATGTCTCAAAATCAAAATCATATAATATCTGGAACCAATGGAGTGAAAAAATTGATCCTCTCCATGTACCAATGTCTAATGGGTGTTACAATATATGTCGGGTAGGAGCACAAAAAATGTGATTCTCGTACTTCACCTGAAGTTTTCAAAACGATCTATCATGGTATGAGTCTACACCATGTGAATGGATGTGTTGGGGTTGAACATAGTGAGACACCTTTTGATTATCGGTCATTAATGTATATTGTTAACAAATGTGAGACAACCCACAAATTATAATGATGGGAGTCAAGGTATCATTGTACAAACTAACAAGTGTGAATAAATGAGTTGGAGTCGAACACCTTGTACAATCTATCAATTAGGGGACATTGACGTATTATCATTATCAATAGCAAGGGAACCTTCAAATTATGACTGCAAGCCCCAAGGTACCAAATATAACTCTAGATATGTGTCCCAAAGAAATATGTGTTGAATTCAATAGGAAGAGATCCGATGGATGGAAGGAAGGAATTGAGGCATCCTCCATCATCTAGCACGAGGGATAGAAAAAGGCCAAATATTTGGAAGGACTTGGACAAACAGATTGTAAGGACCACACCGAGGTACGACTCTGGAATGCACTAGATGGAATAGTGCATGACAGAGACTCTCTCAATAGTATCCAAAATGGAGACTACATACAAATACGATGAATCCACCAATGGGGTCAAATGGAAACCAAGGTATCGCATGAAGCCATATGTGTGATGATTATTCTTGACATAGAACATGAGGGAAAATTATCAGTCAGTGACCACTAATGGTTTTCCATATGATGAGCGCAAGGTTACCTATCAATAATGTAAATAAGCGCAGGGTGAAACTCTAGGTCATACTCTTAGAGTAGTGTGTCGAAGTTGATAAGAGTAGACCCACCAACAAGAAGTCAATGAGGACCTTCTATAATAGCACGAGTGAGATACAAACACTTGTGATGATGAGACGTACTTGAATGACACAAGAAGGCTGACTTGAAAGGTCACAGATGTTGGTTGTGGAGCCTGATTATCTTCCTGATTCATAGGTATTTGTTTCCAGCCGTGTTTATACCCCATGAAGACTGTACACCTCGAAATAGTGTACACCCCTCCACGCAGCGAGGTTGTAGGGGGGTATCCCCCCCCGCCCCCTTGGGGGTCTAGGGGGCTCATCCCCCTGACTCGGGAGTCTGAGGGCAAGCGGGCCCCCGAAGGAAAAATTGCCTTGTAAATGTATATTGTAATTTCATAGTAAATATGAATTGTTCATTATAAGGTCGTAGATCTGATGGTAGAAGTTATGCTAGGGTTTTTTTCCCTAGAAGGAAACCCTCTTTTATGAGGGAAATGTATTGTGGCTATGTATCATTGTGAATATTTTATTTTGAGAGAAGAGATTGTGGGAGAAAGAAGAGGAACTTACAATGGGTGTGTTGTAGGTTGTATCCCTTCATTTTGTCGAATAATAAAAAGGAATGACATGTAAATTTCTCTGGTGGACATATCCCACATTGGTTGAACCATGCATATATGTGTCCCTATTGTACTGTGTATCTTTTGTTTTTTATTTTCACATTTGTTTTGTTTTATTTTATTTCTCTATGATCTTGTTTTTTAGCAACTGGTATCAAAGAAAAAGGTAACTCACAGGAAAAGAGGGTTCCTGGTTCGAGTGGGAGCAATGGTGGAAGATGGAAAGTTTAGGGTCGATAAATTTAACAGCCAAAACTACCAATTATGGAAGATGCAGATGGAAGATTATTTATATCAGAAGCATCTATTCCTACCATTGAGTGGAATAGAAAATAATATGACAGCCATGAAGGACAAAGAATGGGAGGTTCTTAACATAAAGGCACTAGGAATGATACAGATGAGCCTGGCAGCACTGGTGGCTTTCAATATTTCAAAATAAAAAACAACGAAGGAGCTAATGGATGCATTGGATAAACTGTATGAAAAAATCTCGATGTCCAATAAGGTATTTATAATGAAGATATTATTTAATATGAAGATGTCAAAAGGTGGGTCTGTTGCAGATCATTAAAATGAATTTAATACGGTTACTAATCACCTAAGTTCTATAAACGTGGACTTTGATGATGAGGTCAGGGCTCTTCTAATCTTGTGCCCATTTCCAGAAAGTTGGAAAAACTTGGTCACGGTTGTAAGTAACTATGTCTCTGGTTCAAACACTTTAAAGTTTGATGATGTTGTTGATGTTATCCTTAGCGAGGAAATGTGACGGACAATCACAGGTGAGACATTAGGCAATGCGTTAAACATGGAGAAAAGGAGAATACAAAAGGATAGAGGAAAGGGCTCACAGAACCGCGGGAATTATAGGAAGGGAAGATCCAAATCCATACTGGGAAATATAGAGTGCTAGAATTATGAGAAGAAAGGACATATGAAAAAAGACTGCAGAGCTCCAAAGAAACAAAGAGATGGACATCAGGAGAAAAATCATGAAGCAAATGTAACAGGTGATGTGTTACAAGATGCTTTGATTCTTTCTGTAAATAATATTTCTGAGTCTTGGGTAGTATATTCAGGGGCTTCATTTCATGCCACACCCCACATGAAACATTTTCTATATTATGTTCAAGGTGATTTTGGACTGGTCCATTTGGGTGAGGATGCACCATGAAAAATTATTGGAATGGGAACTGTAAAAATAAAGCAAAGGGATGGAAACCAATGGTTGTTGAAAAAGGTAATACATGTTCCATATCTAAGGAAAAATATAATTTCAACAGGGCAGTTGGAAAGTGAAGGTTGTATATCTATATTTACAGATAAGGCATGGAAGGTCACCAAAGGATCATTGGTGATAGAAAAAGGAGAGAAGGTAGGTACATTGTATTTGTGTACTGGTAATAATGATTCTTATATCTCTTTAGCTTCTACAAGAGTGGATAAAACATTTTGGCATCATATGCTTGGACACATGAGTGATAAGGGGATGCAAATACTTCACAAAAGATTTTTTTTTCCAGATCTTAAACAAATTGATTTGGATTTCTGTGAGCATTGTGTTTATGGAAAACAAATGAGAATCAGAAAAGAAAAGAAGAGTGAAAGGTTAGATATTGTGCATATAGATGTATGGGGACCAATTTAGGTATCATCTCTTGGTGGATATCATTATTATGTTACTTTTATTGATGATGCAACTAGAAAAACTTGGGTTTATTGCATTCAACAAAAATCTGATGTTTTTGATACTTTTAAGAAATGGAAAGCTTTGGTTGAGAATGAGACAGGAAAAAGGTTGAAATGTCTCAGATTAGAAAATGGAGGTGAATATTGTAGCAAGGAGTTTGATTATTATTTCTCATACCATGGGATTCATAGAGAGAAGACAGTTTCAGAAACACCACAAGAAAATGGTGTGTCATAGAGGATGAACAGGACAATCATGGAGCGTGCAAGGAGTATGAGATTGCATGTTGGGTTTCCATTACAATTATGGGAAGATGTTGTAGATACGGTTGTTTACTCAATAAATAGAGGACCTTCAAGCTCTTTAGATGGTGTAATTCTAGAGGAGGCATGGACAGGTAAAAAGGTAAACTATTATTTTTTTAAGACTTTCGGTTGTGAAGCATTTGTCCATATTGATAAAGAAAATAGAAAAAAAATTGAGGCAAAATCCAAGAAGTGTACCTTTATTGGATATGGTGTTAATGATTTTGGTTATCGCTTATGGGATTATGAAAATCACAAAATCATTAGGAGTATATATGTCATATTCAATGAGAAGGTCATGTACAAAGATCAGTTGCAGGGAAAGATACAAGAAAAATAAAAACCATAATACACAATGCTTGATGAGATCATTGAAAAAGAAATTCCAAAGGTACCAAAAAATCAAAATGTACAACAACAGGAGCAGCAGGTACCTCAAACTCTTGCAAGTGTTGTTAGAATATATATCAGGTTAAGTAGACCCCCTCAACAATATTCTCCTTCATTGTATTATTTATTGTTGATTGATTTTGGTGAACCAGAATGTTACGAAGAGGCAATGAAGTTAGACACTAAAAAGAAGTGGGAGCAAGGCAAGAAAGAGAAAATGGATTCCTTGGTAAATAACCAGACATGGGACTTGGTTCAGTTGCATGCAAGAAAAAGGGCATTGCAAAATAAATGGGTTTACAGTTGAAGGAAGAATATGGAGGAAAAAAACGGCACAAGGCTAGACTTTTTGTAAAGGGGTTTGCACACAAGAAAGGTATAGATTTTGATGAAATATTTTCTCCTTTTGTTAATATGACTTCAATTAGGACTATTTTAAGTCTTGTGGCAGTGGAAGATTTGCAACAGTTAGATGTAAAAACAATTTTTCTCCATGGGGATTTGGAGGAAGAGATTTATATGCAGCAGCTATAGGGGTATGAGGTCAAAGGGAAGGACAGTTTGGTATGGAGGTTGAAGAAGAGCTTGTATGGCCTAAATAAATCTCCAAGGAAGTGTTATTTGAAGTTTGACAGGTTTATGAAAGAAACAAGGTTATAGTAGATGTCATTTTGATCATTGTGTTTATTTTAAAAGGCTAGAAAATGGAAGCTATATTATCTTGCTATTGTATGTAGATGACATGCTTGCTGCGGGGTATAATATGCAGGATATAAATGTGCTCAAGAAGAAATTATCTAATTCATTTGCGACGAAGGAATTGGGTACTGCAAAGAAAATACTTGGTATGAGAATAACAAGAGACAGAAAAAATCACAATTTGACATTGTCTCAGGTTGAATACATAGAGAAGGTGTTGGAGAGGTTTAGAATGCAAAATGAAAAACCAATTAGTACACCTTTGGCCAGCCATTTCAAATTAACTAAGTAAATGTGTCCCAAGACACAGGAGGAGATAGAATACATGTCCAAGGTCCCTTATTCATCAACAATTGACATCTTGATGTATGCGATGGTTTGCACAAGACCGGATATTGCACATGCAGTGGGAGTTGTGAGCAGATATATGAACAATCCAGGTAAAGAAAATTAGGAGATAGTAAAGTGGATTCTCAGGTATTTGAGAGGTATTGCTACTCATGCATTATGTTTTGGAGGTTTAGATATTGTTCTACAAGGATATATTGATTCAGGTATGGCAGGTGATAAAGATAGTAGGAGGAGCACCACAGGTTATGTTTTTATTGTAAGTGGAACAACAGTAAGTTGGATTTTGGAACTGCAAAAGGTTGTTTCACTTTCAACAATAGAAGAAGAGTATGTTTCTACTACAAAGGCTAGTAAAGAAATGATTTGGTTACATAGGTTTATGGAGGAATTGGGAAAGAAGCAGAAGAATAGTAGGTTGTATTGTGACAGTAAGAGTGTCATTCATCTTGCAAAGAAACCAGCCTTCCATTCGAAGACTAAGCATATGCATCTCATGTATCATTTCATATGATCCATCTTGGAGGATGGATATTTGAAGTTGGAAAAGATACATACTAGCCAGAATATTGCAGACATGTTAACAAAGGGAGTAATCAGGGAAAAATTGAGTTCCTGCTCAGTTTCAGTTGGTCTTCAAGCATGAAGGTGAAGATGAGAAATTTTCTAGGTCCAAGAAGGATCATAGTCCAGCATATACAGTAGCGGTGGAGTTGTTGAGATCAGTCTCCAAGTGGGAGATTTTTGGTTGTGGAGCCTGATTATCTTCCCGATTCATAGGTCTTTATTTTCAGCTGTGTTTATACCCCATGAATATTGTACACCCTGGAATATTGTAGACCCCTCCATGCAGGGGGGGTTGCAGTTGGGCATGAAAGTGAAGATGAGAAATTTTCCAGGTCCAAGAAGGATCATAGTCTAGCAGATATAGAAATAGTGGAGTTGTTGAGATCAGTCTCCAAGTGGTATATTTTTGGTTGTGGAGCCTGATTATCTTCTTGATTCATAGGTCTTTCTTTTCAGCCATGTTTATACCCCATGAATATTGTACACCCAGGAATATTGTATGCACCTCCACGCAGGGGGGTTATAGGGGGGGTTTTCCCCCCTTCAGGGTCTCGGGGGATCATCCCCCTAGTTGAGGGGTTCGGGGGAAAGCAAGCCCCAATCGGGATTCGGGGGAGAAGCTCCCGAAGGAAAAAATTCCTTGTAAATATATATTGTAATTTCATATTAAATCTGGACCGTTCATTATAAGGTCGTGGATCTGATTGTAGAAGTTATGTTAGGGTTTTTCTCCCTAGAAGGAAACCCTCTTTTATGAGGGAAATGTATTATGGCTATGTATCATTGTGAATATTGTATTCTGAGAGAGGATGTTGTGAGAGAAAGAAGAGGAAGTTATAGCAGGTGTGTTGTAGGTTGTATCCCTTCATTGTTTTGGATAATAAAAAGGAAGGACCTGGAAATTTATCTGGTGGATGTAGCCCACACTGGGTGAACAACGTATATATGTTTCTCTATTGTATTGTGTATCTTATATGTTTTATTTCCACATTTGTTTTATTTTATTGCTTTGCGATCTTGTTTTTATAACAAAAGACTTGTTGCATAATGGACAACTCAAGCTAAAACTTCCCTTGAACAAAAGAACGAAACATTATGTGACTTAGGCAGCATGGATTATAAACTAGGATACATTTGTGATACAAGAGGCATCCACAAATGATCCATATGGTTGGAAGAATAACCAACCAAAGGATAGTATGATCAACAATGAGAAAGAGTCTCCTAAATCCATACTAAACCCAAAATATTGAGACACTGACTCAAATTTTGTGCTTTGTTCAAGGGAAACAAGATTGTTGCCAACAAAAGAGATAGACGCTTTCACCCTCTTTTTGGTTTTTAGAATTTTTTGTCTTTTTCATATTATTAAAGCCTGAAAAATAATAAAAGAGTGTTATAGTATAGTGGAGGAAACGATTGTCACGGGCAAGAAAACTAGTTCCAAAGTGCAAGGAACATACTTATGCTCAATGCAAAGAAGAATGTGTAGGATAAGGACACTTAGGGGAATGTCTCCTCTAGGGATTAAGGTGACAAGTCGCAAAGGAATAAATTGCAAGGATAGAAACTAGTAGAAATGCATAAGCAAATGGTTCAACAATAGCAATCTAAAGCCAACATTAGGCCTAAAAGAGCGAGCGGTTAATATGCAATGAAATTACAACTCAACAAAAGTTTGGAAGCCTCATGGGTAAGTTAGCTAGAAATATATTGAGAGGAGTTCATGAGGATTCAACACATATATATGGTGGGACTAAACAAGGCTTCTAAGACTACTAAAACAACTGCATCACGGGTGTCAAAAATATCAATGAGCTACTAACTAGGACACCCATGGAGAGGTAAGATATATTATCTCTAAGAAACACCTTTAAGTAGCTTGAAGGGTGTGATGTCATGAACGATTGGGGTCGACCCTATGGAAAATATGTGAATGATACTAATAAATGCATAGTGTAGGCATAATGAACCCTACTCTATATTCCAGCAAAGAACACAATACCTGCTAAAGAATTATGAAAAACTATTGTCATACGTAGCAGCATACATTTTAGGGAGTCCCATAGGTAATGACTAGAAAAATACTAAGAAGAAGATATGTAGCTTCAACTCAAATTCATGGCAAGACTAAACAAGACTCTCGAACCTAATAGAAAACTTGCAGCATGGGTGCCAAATTGCAAAGGGACTCTAATCTAGGGCTCCCATGGAAGATAGGCTCTACCACATGAATTACAACACTTTTAAACAATAGAAAATGTTATGTGTTGCAACTCAGTGGGGTTGATACTAAGGAAAAATGAAACAGGAAACGGATAATACAAAAGTGCATGGAGGAGAAAATCTAACCTATATGCTAGTTTCAAGATCATTGCATGTTAGAATGGATTGACATGGAAGAAAAGGTGCCAAAGAACAAATGTCTTCAAAGTCATGTATATAAGACCAACAAATCTCACCCAAAAGTTAATAAGTACAATATAGAAACCTCTTATGAGAACATGTGCTAAGGGATACCTAACTTGAAAACAAGAAACCATAAAAGTACAATATATACAAAGGACCGCACAGCCTTGCGGCTTATGCATAGTAGTTCTCCAGGTAGAGCCCAATGCTAGGCTTGAGCCAAGATCTTCTTTGGTAACCAACCTATAAATTTTTTGGTTCATGAGGAAATCGAAGATCCATAATAATAGCTTCAAGGATATCCTTATCTGAAGGAAACTCAACATCCATGAAACCGGGGCTTGACAGCACACATATACCAAGGCTTGAGGTCTTACAAATAATAAGATCAGACTCAATAGGAAACATTAGATTACCTAGGCCAATAGGGGGAAGCAAGGGCTCCCATGCCCCCATTCGATAAACCACATAATCAATTGTCAAGACCTTGTCTCGAAAAGGCAAACATAATTGTAAAGATCCCATCTCAGGAGAAAATGAACATCGAGGGTAAGATGCCACATAATTCACCCATGGTGGGGAAGAGTCTACTCGAACACTAGGACCACACAAAGGGGGAAACTGAGTTGAAATCAAACAAGGATGGTGATTATCATTTGAAATTTGATCAATAGTGACAATGCTTCCATTGTGATGGAAATGCATCACATGAAAAAGCATAGACACCACAGCCTTCATAGCATAAACATAATCATGCCCAAGAATCATATTAAAGTCTAAAGGGCTCGGCACCACTAAAAGATCAACTAGAACAATCTTCCCACCTAATGTGATAGGAAACTGAGGAATAATCCCCAAACATTCACTAGATATTTTGTCAAAATCCAGCAACTAATTGGTCGTTGACACAAGCTTGGGAGAACCCAATGCTTTCCAAGCCAAGGAGGGTAAGATACTTCCAGAGGATCCTTCATCTACAACACATCGATGAATGCCTTTCAACATAGATTCAACCAGAACCGTTATCTGAAAAGGTGTAGAAGAAGGAAGGTAAGGCTCCACAAGATCATTCCAATCAAAGGAAACATCCTAGTACTTGGAGGGGGCGTACTCAAAACGTGTCGTATTTTTTCCTCGTTTTTTGTGTCACCTTGATTTCCATGTCCATTGTTGGGTGGTTTTTCGGCACATAGTTTTTGCCGATGGTTTTCTATTTCCAGTTAAGGAATTAGGGTTTTTTACTAATCCAAGTCATTTGTTTATGGTTTTGGATGTCGTTGGATCCTATATTTATATTTTATTGTAAACAATGTATCACTATGAATGAATATAGAATATGCTAGTTTTCCCAGTTTTGGTTTCTAGGGGAAAAATCTCTGCGTAATGTGTGTATTTTCCATTGTATTGTTTTTGTTCTTTTATTGAAAATTCGTTTGCAGTAAAATGTTGTACAAGGTTAAAATCTACATTTGGTATTAGAGCTTTGTTGGCTTTAGGGGGACGCATTTGTGGTCAAGGGTTTGTCTTGGGACTGTGATAATCCTTGTTATAGTGGGAGATATGTGGTATTGATTTCTCAGGTAAAAATAAATGGCGAGCAGTTTGAAAATGGAGATCGAGAAGTTTAATGGGAAAAATTTTGAGTTGTGGAGCTTAAGATGGAATATCTATTGGTGGAGAGAGATCAGTGGATCATGGTGGATATAGGTACTACACCTACAGAAACCTCAGCAGATGAATGGAAAAAATTGGATCAGAAGGTGAGGAGCACAATACGACTATGTATCTCAGATTCAGTATTATTGAATGTGATCAATGAGATTTATGTGGTGAGTTTTTTCAGTAATGTTTGGAAAAACCACAGTGTTGTTGATAGATTGTCGACATTTCGGATCCATATCAGGATCCATATTCAGGACAAGAGGCCTGGATTATAATGAAGAGAGAAGATTCATATAAATACTAAATGGAAAGAGGGAAGCCTAAAGGTCGGCTAGAAAGAATCCTAATTCTACACCAATTAATCAAGTTATTTCAAAAAAAATATTTTAAGTTATTCAAAATTTTATTTGTTCTTAGGTTTTTATTTTATTATTGAATGTGTCAGAGGAAGCTACAACCAAATATTTATGGGATAAGTTGGGGAGGTTGTATCAGTCTAAGTTCCTAGTAAATAAACTATTCCTGAGAAAGAAGTTGTATAACCTGAGGATGAGAGATGGAGACTCAGTGGTAGAGCATTTCAACACCTTCAATACTGCGGTAAGTCAGTTAGTATCTGTTGAGATTAAAATTTCAGATGAAGATAAGTGTATCATTTTATTGTACTCTTTACCAGACTCATGGGATAGTCTGGTTTTGGCCATAGGTAGTAATACAATTTCCTTGAATTTTGATGAAGTGGTCTCATCCTTGTTGTCGGAGGAGATGAGACGAAATAACATGGAAGGACATAGCATAGATGAATTATTTTCAAGAGGACGCTCCCAGGAAATAAATAGATATAAGTCATCAAGTGGAAGATCTAAGTCTAACGGAAGATCTGAGTCTCCCAGAAAGTTTGTAAAGGTAAGTTGGATATGTGGAAAAGAAGGGCACTACAAGAAGCAATGTAGATCCAAAGTTGAGAAAAAGAAGGGATCTAAAGAATCTCCTTCTACAGAAGAAAATAACTCCAAGTAAGAAAGAGGGGATGTGTACTTGGCTTCTTCAAGCACACATGCAGATTATTAGGCATGGTTGGTTGACTCAAGTGCATCATTTCATATGACTCCCCACAGTGAGTGGTTCTATGAATATGAAGGTATGATGGAGGTAATGTTTTCCTAGGTGATGACTCAAAAACCAGAATCATAGGTTAAGGAAAATTCAAGTTGAGGCTTATATATGGAAGGATTAGGACACTACCTAGTGTTCTACACATCCCAAGATTGGCCAGAAATTTTATTTATGTAACCAAAATGGACGATGCAGGGGTAAAAATAATATTTGAAAAGGAAACTTGTAGGATGGTTCGAGGAGCAATGGTTCTACTGAAGGGAGTTCGGTTTGGAACTATGTATAAGCTACAAGGAATAACTATTAGTGATGGGTGTAATAGTTCCATTGTTCTTGATTTTGGAGTTGAAGAAGAAAGAACTCCTACAGTCTGTGGATAAAAGGTTATGTCGTGGCATCAAATATTGGGGCATATCGGAGAGAAGGGTCTTTGACTACTACATGGTAAATTTATGGTTGAAGGTATGTCTAACTGCTCTCTGGATTTTGATTTCTTTGAACATTGTGTATATGGGAAGTAGAATTGGGTAAGATTCCCCTATGGTGCAACGAGGGAAGAAGGAATTTTACAGCTAGTTCACAGTGATGTGTTTGGACCTGAGCCAGTTCCATCATTGGGAAAATATGTGTACTATGTCTCATTTATAGATTACTTCTTGAGGAATACTTACATGTATTTCCTCAAGAAGAAATATGAAGTCTTTGAAAAGTTTAAAGAGTTTAAGGATCTTGTTGAGAATCAAACAGAGAAAATAATTAAGGTGTTGAGGACAGACAATGGCGGAGAGTTCTCGAGGAATGAATTTGAATAATTATGTAAGAAGTGCAGTATAGAAAGGCAGAAGACTACTCCATATACACCTCATCATAATGGAGTTGCAGAAAGGATGAACATGACGCTTATAGAAAAATAAAGGTGCATGCTCAGTGGTGTTGGGTTAGGGAAAGAATTTTGGGCAGAGGCAGTCGGTATTGCATGTTACCTGGTCAACATATCACCCTCATCAAAGTTGGATGACAAGACTCCACAAGAGGTATGGACTGATAAGAAACATTCTCTCACACATATCAAGGTATCTGGTTGTGAGGCCTATGTTCATGTTCCAAAGGAAAATAGGAGTAAGCTAGATAAGAAGGATGAAAATTGTATCTTTATTGGGTATAAAGATGATCTCAAAGGTTATAATCTTTGGAACCTAGAAACTAAGAAGGTTGTGTATAGATGAGATGTGGTATTTAGAGAAATGAAGGATGTTGTTAAACAGGAAGTCCTACCAAGTAAGGAAGAACAAAAAAAAATAGATTTTGATTTAAAGGATGATGACTCAGACTCTACAGAAGAATGAGAATCAGAAGAAGAATATCCTCATACTCTAGTATTGAGGAGATCAGTTCGAGAAAGAAGGCTACCAGAAAGGTATACTCCATATGATTTATGTTCGAATTTGTCTTTGTCTATTATTGATGATGATCTTAGAACTGTTAGGGAAGCAGTGGATTCAGAGGATGGAAAGCTCTGGAAAAAGGCCATGGATGAATAAATGGAAACCTTGGATAAGAATGAGGCTTGGGATCTAGTGGAGTTTCCAACTAGAAGAAATCCCATTGGAAGAAAATGGGTATTTAAAAAGAAGTTGAATGCAGAAGGAAAAGTGGAGAAATACAAAGCTCGGCTAGTAGCAAAGGGTTATTCCCATGTTGAGGGAATTGATTTTGGTGAGATTTTTTCTCTTGTGGCCAAGTTAACTTCTATAAGATTTATGTTATATGTTGTTGCATTTGATTTTGAAGTAGAATTGATGGATGTGAAGACAACATTCCTACATGGGGATCTAGAAGAAGAAATCTATATGAAGAAGCCAGAAGGCTTTGTTGTGAAGGGAAAGAAGGAGTCAATATGCAAGCTAAAAAATTCCCTGTATGGTTTAAAACAATCACCAAGGATGTGGTATCAAAAATTTGATACTTATATGATGTGACATGGCTTCACAAGAAGAAAAGAGGATCATTGTGTGTATTTTAAATTAATTGGTGATCATTTGATTTATTTGGTCTTGTATGTGGATGACATGTTGTTGATAGGAAACAACAAGGAGATTATCTAAGATGTGAAAACTCAGTTGTCCTCTAAATTTGACATGAAGGATCTCAGTGCTTCAAATTTCATTTTGGGCATGGAAATTAAAAGAGATCGGAAAAAGAGGAAACTCTGGTTAAATCAAACAAAATTATGTCGAGAAAAATATTGTACAGGTTTAATATTAAGGAATGTAAACCAGTCAAGGTCCCTATTCATGTTGGTGTAAAGTTATTTGTGGATAATTGTCCCAAGACACATGAAGAGGAGAATGACATTTCTCGTGTTCCATATGTGAGAACAGTTAGTAGTTTGATGTATGCAATGGTATGTACTAGACCGAACATTGCACATGCAGTGGGAGTTTTGAGCAGGTATATGTAAAAAAAATGGAAGGAGCATTGGACAACAGTAAAAAGGGTTTTCAAGTATTTGTGTGGCACTGCTAGCTATGGATTGTGCTACCAAGGAAGACCAGGATTGGAAAGAGTGTTGGACATACATGGATTTTTGGATGCATATTGGGTTGGAGATCTGGATCATAGGATATCTACAAGTGGGTATGTGTTTAACCTATTTGGAGGAGCAATCATTTGGATGAGAAAAATATAAGTTGTAGTGGCACTTTCAACTATAGAAGTTGAATACATGGAAGCCACTCATGCAAAGAAGTAGTATGGTTACAAATATTTTGTTCAGGTTTTGGGTTGATACAACAAGCTGTAAGGATAGATTTTGATAGTCATAGTGTAATTTTTCTAGTGAAGAACCCGTCTTATCATTCAAAGACAAAGCATATTGATATTCAATATCACTTTGTGAGAGACATGGTTGAAGAAAATAAAGTGTTGTTGATGAAGGTGGACACATTAAAGAATGTTGCAGATTCATTAAAAAAATCTATGAGAACTGAGAAGTTCTCTTGGTGTAGAGGCCCCATGGGAATTTTTTCCCTGTATTTTTGACTATGTAACCTTGTAACCCCTTGTATGCAAAGAAAACAAAAAGTGGGAGAATATTGGGTACGTGTTATATTCTTTGCACGACTAGCTCTAGTGTTTTCTACATTGCACCAAGCACGCAGGGGGTTTCAGGGGGGCTTCTAAGCCCCCCCTCCAAGGGTTACAGGTGGGTAATACACCCCCTGCATGGGGGTTTGGGGGCAGCACCCCCGAGGAAAAAAAAAAATCCTTGGCAAACGTGTTGCATTTTTTCCTCATTTTTCATGTCACCTCGATTTTCATGTCCATTGTTGGGCGGTTTTTCGGAACATGGTTTTTGCCGATGGTTTTCTATTTCGGGTTAAGGAATTAAGGTTGTTGACTAATCCAGGTCATTTGGTTAGGATTTTCGATGTTGCTAGCTCCTATATGTATATTGTATTGTAAACAATGTATCACTGTGAATGAATATAGAATATGTTGGTTTTGTCGGTTTGGGTTTCCATGGGGGAAATCTCTGTGTAATATGTGTATTTTCCATTGTATCTTTTTTGTTCTTTTATTGAAAATTTGTTTGCAGTAAAATATTGTACAAGGTTAAAATCCACATCCAAATCATTGTGCAAGTTTATGATATAAACATATGTCACTCTATTGTAGACGAAGGTGCTTCTATTAGAATTTTATCCTCAAATGCTTGGTAAGCTCTAGGTTCCCCTCCTCTTGTGTTTGTTACTTATAATTTGTTGGATTTTAATAGGAGAGCCATTGAACCTTTAGGGATCCTTCCTCAGTTTCATGTCACCTTAGGAGGGAAAATTTTCCATATTGACGTGATGGTAGTCCAAGGCCCTTTGGACTTCAATTTTCTTCTCGGGCGAGACTATGTTTATGTTATGTAAGTTGTTATGTCCACACTCTTTCAAGTGATGTCTTTCCCTCATAATGGAAACATTATGACCATTGACTAGATTTCATTCATTGGACCTCATATGACCGCCAACCATCCGACTTCCCTGAAAATTCATTATATGAAAGAGGTATCCACCCCGACACAGGTTATTTATGTGGAAACATGTCCCATGTTTTCAAATGCCAATGAGAAGGATTTTCTCACTATATGCTCATATTATTTGTATTTAAATCTAGTAGTTGGCATGGTAACCCCCTCATTAGGTACCTTGGAGTCTATTCTCCCCCCTATTGATCCAAGTAAATCCCTTACCATGTATTCCTTCCATATTTTTGCTCTTCCATCTGATGAAGACCTCTTGGAAACCATGGTAGTCAGCCATGAGCAGGGTTTATTTTTCGGTTTCAAGCTTGTTAAAATATGAAACCAGCTATGAGCATGGTTCATTTTCTGGTTTCAAGCTCATTAAAAAATGAAATCGATTACGAGGATAGTTATTGTTTCTGTGTCGAGCTCGTTAAACAATGAAACAGAGAGCTACAAGCATAGTTCTTTTCCTGGGTCAATCTCATTAAAAAATGAAACAGACGATAACAAGCATAGTTCTTGTTTATGTGTCAGCTTGTTAAAAAATGAAATAGATCCCCCTTCAATTGAGTCGATTCCTTTGCTAGATCTCATCAATGTTAAGTCAAGTCTGTCACTAGATCTCGTAAACATTGATTCGAGTCTTTCGCTAGATCTCATAAATGTTGAGTCGAATATTTCACTAGACCTCGTATTTGAACCTTCATTTCATCCACTTGTGTTAGTTGATCCTCTTTCTTCCTCTGGTGAACATTTACCTATTAGTAACTAGGGGTTTAATCAGATACAAAATTTGGTGAAAACATAAGAGTCGGCGAATGAAATGAAGCTTGGGGGGCATGTCTTTAGCCTATGGGAATCATGTTGGAGTTAATATGCTAGTCTTTGTCAATCAAGATGGGGGGAAAGTACCAACCTCTGAAGATCATGTTGGGAAAAAACCCGCTAATGGGTATTACCTGAGCATAGTTCATTTTTTGTTTCAAGCTCGTTAAAAAATGAAACCAACCTCAAGAATTGTTTCACTCTTTGTTTCAAGCTCATGTAAAAATGAAACGGACACCCCAAGCATAGTTTTTCTAGTTTCAAGCTTGTGTAAAAATGAAACCTATCTAAAGTATGGTTTTTCTAGTTTCAATCTTGTGTAAAACTGAAACCTACACCGAGCAAAGTTCTTGTTTTTGTTACAAGCTTGTTAAAAAAGAAACAGATAAGAGCTTAGTCTTTGTTCTTTCTCGTTCTCGTAAATACATGAGAATAGGTTACCGAGCTCAGTCTTTGTTCTTTCACGTGCTCGTAAATACATGAGAATAGGTTACCAAGTATAGTTTTAACACTTTTTCGGACTCGTAAAAGCTATACAAAAAAGGAACTCTTTGAAGTCTCCTTGAAGATCTTTTTAGACTCCCTAACATGAAAATATTGCCGAGCAATATTGTCTCCTTTAATGCTCGTTAAAAGGATTTGAAAGGGCATCTTTCAAGTGGTATTTTACCCCTTTTTGGGCCTCATAAGACTAATTAAGAAAAATGAATACTCTAGTCAACCTCGGCTAGAAGAGTTCTCCCTTGTATTGTTTTATACTTTTTCGGGCTCGGAAGACTAAATTTATGAAAAAGTCACCCTTGGATTCTTATTTTAGTTCTTTTCAGACTCTTTAAACATGTAAAGACCATTTTTTCCTTCTTTGGGCTCGTAAAATTATACATTGAAGGACCTGTATGGGATATATGGGACTGAACCCCTCCTTCTTTATATTCGTTAAACGTATGACGAGGGAATTATTGAAGATGAGATATGTCGAGTATCGTTTATCCTCCTCAAGCTCATTTAAAAATAAAGAGGTACTCACCAACCATGGTGGGGGGGAAATCGAGGGAAGTGGGTTAAGTTTTTTAAAGTTTAATGGAAGTTGTATTTTGTCTCCCTTGAACATGGCACATGTTTGCATCTCATCTTATAGCTGGGTAATATGATTGGCTATGAGTCATAACAATTCTATATGTCATCGTACTTTTTCATTCCAGTCGAAAAGTGCTTTGATCAGTGTCATATTATGTTCTTGGTACTCATCGAGTCAAAATTTCCAAGTCACTTTTCATGCCTCCAATGTTCAAGGGAAATTCCAGCTTAATCAACCATTCTATGGTATCTCACTCCCATGTCAGTTAGTCCTCATTTGATATATCATCTCATATCACTTTCCTATTCTCATTTTTGCCTCGGGAAAACGTGTCTCATTTTTTCCTTGGGAAATGTGTTGATTTTTTCCTTGTTTTTCATGTCGCCTCGATTTTCATGTCCATTTTTGGGTGGTTTTTCGACGCGTGGTTTTTGCCTATGGTTTTCTATTTTCGGTTAAGGAATTAAGGTTTTTGACTAATCCAGGTCATTGGGTTAGGGTTTTGGATGTCGTTGGCTCCTATATGTATATTGTATTGTAAACAATGTATCACTATGAATGAATATAGAATATGTTGGTTTTCCTGATTTGGGTTTCCAAGGGAAAAATATCTATGTAATGTGTGTATTTTCCATTGTATCTTTTATGTTATTTTATTGAAAATTTGTTTGCAATAAAATATTGTACAAGGTTAAAATCTACATGGAATGCCCCCTTGTTCATAAGGTATTGAACTGGAAATTCTAAGGACATGGTCGAAAGGCACATCACTCCCCAAGAGAAGAGTGGGATCAGTCGAAGATTGCATCGATGATGTCACTTCCTTAGACTTGTCACTCTCTAAGATAAGAGTGTGATTGGTCAAATATTTCATCAACATGACCACTTCCTCAACCATTGGTTGAATAGGATGTGAGACAACATGGTCAAGAGATGCATCATCCCCCAAAATGAGAGTGGTATCGACCAAATATTGTATCAGCGTGACTACTTCATCAACTAATGATTGAATATATTGTTGGGAAACCAAAGATGACTCAGAACTAGAAAGGCCTTCAGACAAGGACCACTCTCTTTGTACCACTTGAATATTAGGGAACAGATGAGTAAGGTGGTCTCCCTCAAAAATCTTACAAGGGAACTTAAGATTACATCTTATACATATAATCTTCTCAATTGTATCAATTCCCCCAACATAAATCGCAATGGTCGGTGACATTCTCCCAGCATGACTTGCAGAGGCTAGTAGTTGATCTCCAACATGACTTGCAGAGGTTGGTGACGTTCATCCAGTATGACTAGCAAAGACTAGACTCTTTCCCCCGGCATTAATTGCAATGGTTGGTTGCTTGTCTTCAACATGAGTCGTAGAGGTTGTTGACAGGTCTCCAACATGATTGATATAGGTTGGTGAACTAATGCTAGTATGAATCGTAGTGACTAGACTTTTTCTTCCAGCGTGACTCGGAGTGGAAGGTTGCTTTCCCCCAACATGACTAGTAGAGGTCGGGTGCATATCTCCAACATGATTTTGGTGACTTCTTCATCTTACTCTTACTCTTCCTATTCCTTTTATACTTTTGGTTACTAGTACCAATACTTTCACCAGAAGAGGGAGAAAAAGAAAGAGCAAACTTCACAGGTGCAGAAGATAAAGGATCGACATCCATTTGATGTCCATGACATAAATTTCTTATATGAGAAGCATCAAAATCATTTGGGACATTCGGAGTGGTCCACAACCAAACTGGTATTCCTACATTCAACCCATGAATGTTCAAAGTGGCCATCAAGGGGGAACCAATGTTTCCAAAGAAAGGAAAATCATAATAATCCCCTTGGGAAAGGGTCTCTTGGTTGGTATCCTCCAGAACTTTGGCCATAACTTTATTATGCACAGGTTCATCCCTCTCAGGATTGTTCATATCCATAAAAGTCTCATGCACTGACTCTAGCGAACCAATGGTATAAAAACGCATGTCTTCTAGGAGGTGGCTCCATGCTTTCAAGAGAAAGACCATCGAAGCAGTTGTTCAACCACTCTGAGTCAATTATCCAAAAGCGATGATACTAAAACAATCTAAGGCCAACTATACAAAGCAACACTCCAATAAAAATCCCTAAGAGAAACATTGCAAGAAAACAAATTTTCCAAATATCCAACCCAGGTGGATAAGGTCATGAGTCCAAAGCAATGAAAAAGTGGAAAGGGACCTTCTGAATAAAGGCATGGGTTGATTAAGCCTTGTGGACCAACGAACGAAGGAGTGAGAAGAAGCTATCTCGACCTCCATTGACCAACCTTATTTGGTGCAAGCACCCATGCTTCACGGGTCACCCTCTAACAGTACTAAAAAGTGTGATAATAAATTTACCCCAAGTACCATGAGAAACCCCCACGCTCACTTCTAAGATCCCTGGGAAAAGAAAATAAGGTTAGCAACTCGCAGTCAATGTCCGGTGGGTATAGTAGACAATCAAGATGGAATGTATGGGAAGGGTAATTGATCCTGAAACCCTTTCATAGGAATAACACCATATGGGTTAGTATCACTTCAATAAAATCCCCCAATATACAATCTCTCCACTACTCTTATTTAAGCTTTGGATGGGATATCTCCTTGTCTCTCCTTTATGTGACCTCGTGTTTGACTCTTGTGTTAGAGGAGCTTCCCAAATATACTTATACGACAGTTGGATTTGAGACTCTCCCTAGCTCAGACTCCTATGTTGTTTTTCTAGTCTTGGATAAATTAACTCTCCAACCTAAACCAAGGCCCTAACTCTAAACTTGTTTGTGAACCCTAGAAACAAAGTCTAGTACATTTCAATTTTAGAGTTCATTTTTAGTAGTTGTTTTTGCTCAAGGGGTATGGAGTGAAACTGATGTTTGAGACTCTTGCAAAAAATGAAACTTATAAGAACACTAGAAAATAAGACTTTACACTAATCCTTCAAATGAAAAAGAGTTTCAAAAATAAAATGCACGAACAATCCTTCAAACATTTAAATGCAAATTTCTTCTTTCCGATGCAAGATGACAATACAGCCTTTTGAGAAAAGAAAAAGAAAAAAACAAAGGATGTTCTTTATTATTTTTCTTTTGAAATGATTTTAAGGTGAGAAGAAAACAAAATCCTAGGCTAACATCTTTTTATTTTTCAAATAACAATGCAAAACAATGCAAAGAAAGAAAGAGACCTAGATAGCAGAAAAACTAGGTATTTTTTGTTTTTGTTTTTTTCTACCAAAGAAAAACTAACAAAAGATGTTAAAAGAAAGAAAAAAAATTAGTTTAATGTTTGAAAAAACCAAGGAAAACACAAAATAAAAGTCTCTAACTCAAATATAAACTCAAGTTTCAAAGATGACCACAACAATGACCAGAAAACTGAGATCTTGAGAACAAGACTAGTCGTATAGTCATGCAATCCAAGGGATAAAAGGGAGACAAATATGGATAAAAAAAATTGTTTTCCACACAAATTTAATGCCTTACCAACCTCCCATAGGCAACAAAAATTTTCGGGACCAAACTCCCAAAAAAAGAGACGAAAGGTAGCAGAGAGGCAAAAAGTAAGCCAAGAACACTAGAAAACCAAGAGAGAGACATTTTATATGATTTGAGAGTTTTCAGAGACTTCAACAAAGCAATTAAAAGAAAACTCAAACCCAAGAGGCTCACATTGTGTTGAAGAACCAACCCATACCATCCATACTGAGAGAAAAAGGATAAAAAAATTAAACTTTTACACATATTTGTGATTGTGTACACTACAACTCATAGATATCCTCGGGTCATATAAAGGAAAAGAACAGATATCCATGACTCATCCAAATCCAAAGCGTGGATGAACCAATAAAAATTGAAAAAATAAAAGAACCAACCCAGAAGGAGGCTTCCACAAACTTAGGACAAAGTTTCTAGATGGCAAATGCTCTGGAAAGAAAATATAGAAAACAAGAAAAAGGTACAGGGATCAAAAGACAACAAAAGACACCCTAAGTCCGACCCAAACTAGGAGAAGCAGTCCCCAATATGGTCGCCAATTCTGTTATGGGATTTTTCCCCCGTGACTTTGGGTCATGTCACAACAGATATTGACCGTATATAAAAGACAAAACCTTACCCTCACACACAACAATGCTATGAGAAGAATAACTACTTTAATGAGATAGAGAAGGAGAGGCCTCACACCTTGTATCCTATGTCTAATGTTGATCCTTTCTCTCCACCTTTAATGTTTGTCTTGATATTCATTGGTATCAACCTACAAAAGAAGTCCAAATCTATGCTACAACAAGGTAGTTATAGATTGAAATCATACATACAATGTGTAATATTCAATTATACGAAGAATGTTAACATATATCAACAAATTGAAATCAATTTACACATGTATGGGGGAAAGAGAACTATTCTATTGAAAATGGTAATTTAATGAGTGGTTACAACCTAACTCAAATCATCAGCACTGCCTCAAATCCAATCACCCAGGTTCCTCCAATGGTC
Source organism: Picea engelmannii (assembly GCA_009831015.1). Taxonomy (NCBI): domain Eukaryota; kingdom Viridiplantae; phylum Streptophyta; class Pinopsida; order Pinales; family Pinaceae; genus Picea; species Picea engelmannii. The sequence continues at coordinate 77,455 of ML804095.1, forward strand.
CTTCAAGCATCAACTCAATACAATGGCCATTCTTCGGATGACACAATAGGGATAGGAACACACCCTATAGTCATATAATAGAGAAGAAAGAGTATTGGAAAGCAAGTTCTAGAACAAGGGATGTTACTCAGAGAATGAAAGGAGATAGGGAGACTTGCATATACAACAACATAATTTGCACCTTGGTTCTCCTCCTCATCCATTCCCCCAAAGGTGCCTTTATACCATCATCAAGAGGTTAAGGAGGTTGAATTTCGTTGAGTACAGGCTCAGGTAGGTTGGGAAACAAGCCCAACCTAAATCCCCACCCGAAAATGGGGAATTATTTCATTTTTTCAACTTTTTTTAGGGCATCCGCGAGTTGTCAACTAGCAACCCGCAAACATCTAGGAGTTGTACACATATGACCCACAGATGGCACTAAATTTTTTTTTTTTTAAGTGACTTTAATGAGGAAATTTGGGATTTAAGATTGCAAGACAGGGAAAGGGTTAGATCATGTCACAAACGCATTATGGTGCGACGATTTATGCTATAACACATGTGGGAATATTGTTGGCACTCACATTCCATTTTTTTATTTTGTGAAAACCCCTTGTATATTGAGTTGGGGCTTCACACCCACATGTTGGAGCTTCACATCCACATGGAGGAATAAACAATTCTAATTTAATGTTGAGTTTAGAAGGGGTTCCTAAACTCACTCATTAGACTCCTATAAAAGGAGAGCCAATGTGAGGAGACACTCATCACATATCATTGTGACATTATGGATTTGGCATAAGTGAGTGAGCACTTGTGCCAAGGAGATTGGGAGGAAAAATTTCAGAAAAGGAAATTCTTCACTTTGGCAAATCTGGCCTAGGTTTCCGGACATTCTTTCTTTATTTTTCAACAAGGAGAGGAGGCCACACATGTGAGAGGAAGAGGAGAAACAAGTTTCACGTGTGAGGACATACAATGTGTACTAAATGTGTGGCCATGCAATCTGTATAGTCCTTACAATTATTACATTCCGTACATATGATGTCAATAGTCATACAAATAAAGCCAGTAGGTCATACAACAGGTTTGCAAGTTGGAAGGGTTTTTCCAGAATTTGCTAAAAGTTGTAATTTTGTTGGGAGAAAAGTTTTTGTCCTCATAAATTCTCAATCAGAAAATTTACAAAACAGAAATTTGTGTCTCATGTGCATGGATGATTTTTCTTTGATATTTGTGTTTGTGTTGTAATTTTTTGTCATAATTTCAGTGTAAATTTATTCAGTGATAACAACCCTAGTTTATTTTTTGAGCTCACTTGGAAGTAATTTCATATATGAAATTGAATGCATTAATTGTCTAAAATTTTGACATGGTATCAGAGCATAGGATCTAGAGAGAGAGGGAGTCATCTCTTGAGACATAGTTACTGTAGATTGGTGTTACTGCATATTGGGGTTATTGTAGATTTGTGTGGCTGGAGATTTTTTGTTACTGCAGATTTTTTTGTTAGGTCATAATGGTGAGCACTCTTAGAGTGGAGGACGGGTTGGATAGGGCCACTAATTTATGGTCCTTGAAGGCTAGGCTCTTTTTTCTCTTGGAAGAGAATGATCTCAAATATTATGTTGAGATGGTGATTTCATATCCTAACGATCCACAAGAATTGGCAACCATAGAAAGAGGGAAGTGAAGGATAAGAGGGTGTTGTTGGATTTTGTGAAGGATCACTTGATTCTTCATATTTCTAAAAATAATATAGCAAAGGATATGTATGATTTTTTGGTGGGCTTATACCAAAGCAGGAATACAAGTCGAAAGTTGACCTTGAGGCATCATCTATGATCTATTGAGATGTCTAGTTCAAATACAGTTTCTAGCTACATCATGAGGATCACTCATATTTTTAATCATCTTGTAGCCATTGGTGAGGCAGTTGATGACACAGTTGGTGAATGTGACATTGAATGGTTTTCTCAGGTCTTAGGAACAATTTGTGCAGAGGATTTTTTCATGAGAGAATTTTCCACCATTTGACGGACTGTGGATCTATTGCATCTAGGAGGAATCTCATATATAATCCAAGAATGGAAATCATAGAGGTATCAATGATGAGAAAATGACCCTAGCTGCTCGCACTATAAAGGGAATAAGAAACGGTTCTCCAAGGAGAAAGGAATCTCCATAACAGAGAAAGAATAATTACCTTAGCAAGGTCAAGTGTTTTGCTTTTCATATGCTAGGTCACTATGATTCATAGTGTCCACAGTGGAATAAAGGGAAAGGTAAGAAGTAGGCATCATCAAATGAGGTGGATGAGGTTGCAAATAGGATTTAGAGGGAGTTCTTATTGGTCTCCACCATTTCTGGTGCAGTTTCCGCTAGTGGTACTTGGTTTGTGGATAGTGGAGCCATGTGTCATATGACATGCGCATGGGAGTTGTTCGAGAAATTCACAGAGTCTGACTCATATATGTATGTGGAACTTGGTATGGGGACCACGCATGCAGTGCAGGGATTTGGACCAGTGTCATTCTGAAGGGAGTCAGTGGATGTGTTGAGAGTGACAAATGTGTTATGGGTGACAAAACTCAGGAAGAGTGTGCTCTCAGTCTCAAGGATTGAAGAGACGGGCTATGAAGTTTTATTTTCGAGATGGAAAAAAAAATTCACGCTTAGAGGATCTAGCTCAGACATAGTAGTGGTTCTTGGATTTACAGAGAGAAACTTGTATAGGATAAAGGTCCAACCTGTGTGAGCTATGGAAAGAAGCAGAGTGATAGAGGACAAGGAGTGGGTAGCTCTGAATTTTATGTAGCTCATAGAGATTCATCCTTCAGGATCTGATGGGAAAGAGAAGCCTTCCAAGTATTTCAAGAGGAAGTAAAACTTTAGAGGGAGTCAATAGGCTCATAGGGAGTCAACAATCTCAAAGGGAGTCAGCAATCTTAGAGGGAGATTCAGTCGTCCATAGGAAGTCAAACTTCAAGTTCAAGTGGGAGAGAGGATTTTTCCAAGACTGTGAGGAAGGTGTCATGGGTTGAGGAAGCTAGGAAGGATGCTTAGAAGCGGGATGCTTCTAGGATCAGGGTGTCTTCCTCATACAATGGGATTTTCTTCTATGTTAGAGGTAGCAGTTGTGGTAGTGGATCAAGTGTGGGAGGCAAAGCCACTTCCATTGTGGGATACAAATCTACTTCTAGGTGATGGTGGATGGAATACCTCCCTTGCTAAGAGAGAGTGTTGATGTTTTGTAGCATCACGGGGAGCTATTCCCACATTGACCTTGGTATCGTGCATGTGGTAATATTTGTTGTCACTCACATTGCATTTTTTCATTTTGTGAAAACCCCTTGTATATTGAGTTGGGGCTTGGTTGGGGCTTCACACCCACATGGAGGAATAAACAATTGTAATTTAGTGTTGAGTTTAGAAGGGGTTCCTAAACTCACTCATTAGACTCTCATAAAAGGAGGAAATGTGAGGAGACACTCATCACATCTCATTGTGACATTATGGAGTTGGCATAAGTGAGTGAGAACTTGTGCCAAGGAGATTGGGAGGAAAAAATTTATTAAAGGAAATTCTTCACTTTGACATATATGGCCTAGGGTTTTTGGACATTCTTTCTCTATTTTTCAGCCAAGGAGAGGAGGAAACACATGTGAGAGGAAGAGGAGAAACAATCCACATGTGTGAGGTCGTAGATTCCATACCACATGTGCAACTATATAGTCCATACAGTCTATACAGGGGACATCAACAGTCATACAAGTGACTTCGGCAGTTCGTATGATAGGTTTTCAAGTTGAAGGGGTTTTCCCTAATTTGTTGAAAGTTGTAATTTTGTTGGGAGGATTGTTTTTGTCCTAAAATATTCTCATTCGGAAAATTTACTAAACATAAATTTGTGTCTCATGTGCATGGATGATTTCTCTCTAATCTTTTTGTTTCCGTTGTAATTTTCAGTCATGATTTCAGTGTAAAATTATTCAGTGATAACAACCCTAGTTTACTATTTGAGGTCACTTGGAAGTAATTTTCATATATATAATTGAATGCATTGATTGCCTGAAAATTTGACACCTATTACAAGTCATGTCTCTTCCACATTTGACTCAACTAGTTTCCAATTCACCCTACAATGTCAAACCCAAACATAAACATAGAGCTCATTGTCAACCCTTGTATGAATTACTTCCTCCCTTCACACTTTGTAGTGTTCTCTTTATATAGTGGATGTTCCTTACCTCTGTGTTCTCTAAGGCACCATGTAAGTTACTCCATGTCTAAAGTGGGCCAAAGTAACATCCATCCAACTTCCATTATTCCCACCCAAAGATGACTAGTGCCCATCGACTTCTTGCGCCCAATGGTGTCTCTATGCCCTTGAGTGACTTGTGTCCAATGGTGCCTTTGTTCCCTTTGATAGTTTGTGCCAATGTGTCATGCACCCAATTAACATGCATCCAATAGTTGTGTCCAGACTTTTCTTTTTCCTGAAGGCACTCTTGTTGACCATCATAACCAAACTCCTTAGGTCCACATGCTACCAAATCACCCAAGTCTACAAAATTTAGTCAATTCATTTTCCAATCTATTTCCATTCCTTATGCATGCCTTGCATATTGGGTTGGGTCACTTTCTTTAAAACCTAGTTTTGCCTCCCTTAACCAATATCTTCACCAAGATTCCCTTAGCATGTCAAGCCACTATGTGAGTTATGAAATGTATGTGGTGCACCCAGACTTTGTGCAAGTGCACCTAATGAGTTTGTGGCACACCTTCCATCATGAAAGGGTGCCTAAACCAACTCATTTAGCCAACCAACCTCCTATTGCATACACTTTTGTCGGTCAAAGACCATTGAAGTGATCATGTAGCAGAGGTTCCCAAATCCACTCAAGGCTAGGGCCTTATATCCTCCCCCACTTAAACCCATTGTCATCCCCTACAACATATCCAAGAACCTATTGTCCTCCAATGTCTACTTCTCAAACTTATACATCCATCTGTGATCGACTCCTTCAACCACTATGTAATGTAACTATCAAAATCACTATGCAACTTCCCACTTTCCAATCTTTATTTGAACAAAAGTGACTTTTTCTGAACTTTGCCAACATTTCTTCCTAGATTTATATGTTGTTGTTGTTAATGCAACCCAATTGTCTAATACTATTACAATTCCCTTCTACTTCTACAATCCAACTATCCAAAACTATTGTGGTTAACTATGTTGTTGTTTCAACCCAACCTCCAACCTCCACTAAGAAGATTCTACAATATATCCAATTGTTTCACTTCTTAAACTTACTACTACTTTAGTATTTTGACCCATTCTGTGATGCTTATGTACATTGTTGTCCCTCATACATTGAACTAATTGGGTAGCTAATCCAACCATCGTTCCCAACCCATGACAACAACTTATTCATGCCAAAAATAGTCACTTCATTGTACACTTTAGTTTGCATGTACAACCTTGTTGAACAATTTCAAATACTACTACTAAACTTGGAACCTTCTTATAGGTGCTCAAGGCTCCACTATCTATTACTAGGAAATGATCCACTTTGTGACATTCATCAAGGAAAATAATATAGAAATATGTAAGGCCCTAGTATTTAGTGGATTTGGGCACCTCTGTCACACAATCACTTCGATGAAATGTTATCAAAATTGAATCGGTTTTTCCAAAAACAATTGGTTAGACCAATTTGCAAGGGTTGCAGTTCACATTAAGGGTCTAAACTGGAAATTATTTCTCTGGTACTAAGCCGATCAATTTTGTGATGGAATCGGTAGATTATGTATGAAACCTTCTTTAAATTATTGAATCAATAGATTTCATACGAATCCCACTGGTTCCATACTATCATACACGAGCATGCAAGACAACAAAATTACCCCCAATTTTTTTAAAACCTAGTAATTAATGGTAATATTAAATTATTATATTCTTAACGTCAAAGTTGAAATTATCATTGTCATTTTACTTCAATTTTTAACATTGCCATTAATTGTTTCGGGATTTTTTAGATTGGTTTCAACCTCATCAGAATTCATATGGAGAAAGTAGAAATTTAGATCTCATCCAAAATTCAGGGGACTTGACAACTTTTAGGATTTCAGGGTTGGTAGGATTGTAACATTTCCACTAAATTCTATCATATATGAGGGTATGGAACTAGTATTTAATCAAGAGCACCAATCCCTCTATGTATCTTGATGTTGGTGGTGTTAACTGTTGAACTTCTCTATCATGACCCTTGTAAAATTGTATCCTTTACTCAATCAAAATTATTGATTATGTATGTTAATTCTTTTCTACCTTATGTTAACACATGGATTAGGTAGATTCATCCAAATTGGAGGGTGGTGACTAATTTCCCTGGAGGAT
>ML804095.1:91672-110375 GCA_009831015.1 Picea engelmannii
AGTCTACACACAAAAATTCTCTAGATAATCCTCCAAAATTCCATTGGTACATTATATCTTCCCATTGGTTTACGGATTATAACTTGAATTCATTAGAAACTTGGTTTCAACAAGCATGAACAACTATGTCTAAAAATTCCTCGTGAACTTTGTATATCTATCTAACACAATGCTCAATGGGAGACCCCAATACTTCACAACATTCTTAAAGAACATCTTTGCAACCTCCTTTATTGCACAAGTCACCTTCGATGGAACAAATATTGCATACTTCGAAAATTGGTCAAATACAACCAAAATACCATTATAACCTTACAACCCTATAAGTTGAGTGATGAAGTCCATAGGGAGACTTTCCCAAGGTATTTTTAGCACCAGAAATATTGGAGTGGACTAACCTACATTCCGGTGTTTGTCTTGTCTCGTTGACATAGAAGACAAGTTCAAACGTATTCTTCCACATCTTTCCCCATGTGTTCCTAATAGTAACCTTGTTCCAGAAACGTCATTATCCTTCATTGTCCCAAGTGGCATGTCCAAAGAAAATCATGGCACTCCCTCAGGAGTTCCTTCTAAATGTTAGATGACTTATGCACATAGATGTGATCACCAAAGTATAGAAATACACTATCCATCCAAAACTTCCTTGTCTTACTTCCATTCACTTGCTTCGTGATGGTCAAATCTATGGGATCCTTATGAAATCCATATTTGATCTTTTATTGCAAGTCTATGAAAACTTGTGCCCCATTTCCCATAGACACTAACAACATGTCCTCCTCTAATGTTGCAAGTTGCGCCTTCTTTCTCAAGGAATTATCTCCTTCATTTAGCCTCCTTGATCAGTACTCAATGGTCATGTCAAACTCTACGAAGAATTCTTTCCACCATGCCTACTTAGGTGACAACTTCAGTTTGGTAGAAAAGTAACTTGTTTCCACATTGTTCATCTTCACATTGAACGGTTTGTCTAACAAGTAGTGTCTTCATGCTTGTAGGTAATGTATGACCGCAATCATCTATTTCTCATGGACAGGGTACCTTTGTTGAAAATGTTGTAGATTTCTACTTTCATAAGCCACTAGATGACCCTCATGTGACAAAACTCCTACAATGGAAAAGTATGAAGCATATGTATGCACTTCAAATGACTACTCAAAGTCTAGCAGCTTCAACATAGGTTCCATTACAAGTCTACGCTTTAGTTTACATAATAGTGTCTAACACTTATCCAACCAATTCTATGGTATTTTCTTCTTCAAAAAATTGTTGAGTGTTGTCGAGAACATGGTTACCAACTTGATGGGAACCCTCCAGGGACTCTTTTTATAAAGGTTGCATCTCATGGTTTTTTTATCCCCATTTCAAAAATGGTGCTACCAGTAGAACATTTTTTAGGGTTAAAAATAGAAATTTTCACAATCCTAATCTATAAAGTTACAAACAAAAACCTTAAAATCAACCCCTAAATAGAAAAGTGGTGTTCCCAGTATCACCCTTTTTTTTTCAAAGTCAAAATTACAACTTATTTGAAATCATGGTATTAACAACCAATATCATTCCAAACATAAACCTTAAAATATACCCCTTAATTGAAAAGAGGTGTGAGAAATAGAACCCCATTTTAGGGGGGTTAACATTACAACTTGTTTGGAACTATGGTCTTGACAACTTGTACCATTGTGAACTGATACTTCAAATTCAACCTCAAAATTGGAACATGGTGCTACAGGTACCACTTTTTTTGTTTTGATCCTAAAATTGAAACATTTTTTAAACCATGGCATAAAAATCTAATAGTGTTGCAAACAAAATCATTAAAAAAAAAGAAAATGTCTACAAAAAAAGGAAAATATAAGAAAACAAAACAAACACACACACACACACACACACACAAGCATGATTAAGGGTGCACAACAAGTCCACACGATTTGGTAGTCTTGGTGATTGAATCATGGGTGGTAGATGTGAGTCAACTAGGATGGTGTACTAGCATGTAGGCTAGGAGGACCAAGGATGTATTGCCTAGTAGGGGTGGATAATCAACAATGTGTCACATAGCAAGCTTCCATGGAGGATGATGCATATTGGAAATGTGATGGATTATGTGTGTTACCATGGAAAGACAACATTGTTGATAAGTGCATCGAAGGTATGTGAATTCATGGAAAACTATGGATAATATCTTCATGGACTATCATGTGTTGGCATAAATGAATGATAGCATGGTCTCATGTTGGACAGTTGGTTTTTCAAGTATTATTGGCTCGAGGGAGGAAGAAATAGGTTTCCTATGGTTGGGTGGTGATAATGCAACATAGCCTACAATGAAACAAGCACTCTAACATTCTGCACAATTTAAAGTGCCTAGCTTGGGTTCAATTAAGATATGTCAGTTAGGTGTAGCTCGAGTGATACAAAAGGTTGATGGTCATTCCCAACTAGCAAGACCATGTCAATTCTTTGTGGTCACTGGGCTTATTGAGTGGTATGGGATGCTCGAGTGGAAAAAAAAACATATACCCGTGGAAAATGGTATCAGAGCCACATTTGAATGTGGTAATTGTAGAAGTGTATCTTCACAACCAACACCCCTTTCATCGAAGGAGTTGATGGGGCCATGTCAACAAGGATGTCAACAATTCAAGTGTGGGAGAATGTAAGAATCTGATTTGAGGTACCATTGGCAATGGTATGATGGATGGTGCATCAAGAAAACATGACTAAGGGTGCACAGAGAGTCCATACAATTTGGTAGCCTTAGTGACCAACTCACAGGTGGCAGTGACGAGGGGGTTAGGATGGATTACTAATGTGTAGGCTAGGAGGACCAATGATGTATTTCCTAGTAAGGGTGGATGACCAAGAAGGTGATGTATAATGGGCTTCAATATGAATGGCATGTCTTGGAAATGCAATGGATTGTTTGTTACCATGGCAAGGAAACAATATCGATAAGTGCATTGGTATGTGAATTCCTAATGAACTAGGGACATGATCTTCATGTACTATCATGTGTTCGAATAAATGGATGAGAGCATGGTTTCATGTTAGGTATTTGATTTTTCAAGTATGCTTGGCTTGGGGGAGGAAACTGTAACGATATCCAACTTAACCAAGGAACATTACTTGCGAAAAATACACATAAATTCAAAAAAAAAATTGCTAGCTCATTTTATGTAGCTTACCAACTACAATTATATACAAATTTAACTAGATTCGGATACCCATAATTAAATGCATCTACAGTATTCTAAATGAACATGAATGCAACTAATAAATCATCTACAACAACACATAAAACCATTCACATACACTGGATAAAATGCATGGCCATAAGACTCATAAGAAAACTATGAAATTAAATAAACTTGTCTTTCAAAATGTTTGTGCAACCAGTTGCTTGGGAAGGATGTTCCACCCAACAATAGACTTGTCATTCCAAATATCAACAAAAATTCACCCCGAGTTGGGGCTAGGAATCCACAAGAGAAGGGTTCCTCTCACAATCCACTCATAGATCAATATGCCACAACCCACTGGTATTCTCCTACAACCATCTTGAATTTCCTCCAGCGCTCTTCCTCTTGACCTCCCAACCCAAGGAATGTACCCCTTCACTACTCTCAGTCCAGTAGGTTTCCCATTCATTTATCAGGGTCTCTCTGGCACAATTAACCAGGAATATCTCTATTGGGAACTCAAGGGAACTAACTGTCGGGAAAACAATAGCAAACACTTTTTCTTATAGTGAAACACTTCAAGCCTGACAGCCTAGATCTTCAATATTCAGTTCCATAACGCTCCAAAAACACTCCAGCATGCTCTATAATTCAACCAGCCTTCTTGTTCTAGCTCCAGTGCCCTTCTCCCCTGCTCTCTGCTTTTTTTTCATGTAAAAACTAAATGTGAAAATCTTCATATTCTCCCCATACAAATTTCCTCTATTTTCCCAAGATAGTTGAATTTTCACTCTGCCCAATGTTGATTGTACTTCATCCCCATGCTCCCCAATAACTATGGGATGTGACTCTCACACCCACCCTCTTACATGATTTTAATGATTGGGCTCTCATACACTCAAAAAGAAAATAGAAGTTATCCCCAGTGATAATAAAATTTATGGAAATGGGTTGAAGTAATAACCATAATTAATTCCCCCTTGTACCCCTCTTAAATGATCCCTTCTCTTATGGAAAACTCAACCCCCATATATGTCCATATCCCCCAGCAACTGGCATCACATTTTATTTATTAAAATTCAGAAAACACATTCCACATATTACATCACATGGCCATAGACACATTCATCTCTAATTATGAATTAATTAAGCTGAGGATTATAGTAGGGATGTTACAGAAACAATAAGTTGTCTATGGTTAGGTGGTGATGATGTAGCATCACCTACAATGAAATGAGTGATTTGGCATTTTGCATGGTTGAAAGTGCCTAACTTGAATTCAATCAGAACATGTTGGTTAGGCATAGTCCAAGTGATTCAAATGGTTGATGGTCATGCCCTACTAAAAAGGTCATGTTGATGTCATGCCACAACTAGGATTTAGTGTTATGGGATGCTCAAGTGGAATGAAAAATCTAGCTATCTGATAGTAAACTACAACAAATCTATGGTAGTAATTAGCCAAACCAAAGAAACTTCTTACCTCATGAATTGTTCTCAATTCCTCACAATCCTCAATCACAGTTATCTTTGCAGGATCCATGAGGATGCATCCTTGTCCAATTCAATGGCCCAATAATGGAAATTGGTTTTCCCAAAGACACACTTGGACTTCTTCAAGTACCATTAATTCTACCTTTGAGCCTAGAAATACTTCTACCAAATGCCTCTTATGGTCTTCTATGTTCTCATTGAACACAAGAATGTCATCTAAATATACAACCATTGAATTGTGCAAGAAATTTTTGAACACACCATTTATCAAGGTGAAAAAGGTAGTAAATACATTGAACAACCCAAATGTTATAACAAGAAATTAAAAATTTCCATACCTTGAAATGCATGCTATCTTCGGCTCATATCCTTCTCCAATCCTTACTTGGTAGTATCCCTACCTCAAGTATAGCTTTGATAAAACATTTAGTAGTGAATTGTTTCAACAATCGGATGCAATATGAGGTTGGTTCATTGAATGAGTTGGTTTATGTGCCCTTGTGCTAGCGGGAAAAACCCCCCTATGACTACACCAGGGTTCAGAATGTAGGAAAATCAATTAACCATCTAAAAGTCAACTACTTATGTAAACTACCTGAAACATACCAAAGCTCATATGAAGAAACAAAGAAAAAGGAGATCGGGTAACTATACCTTGAATCCCACGTCTAGTGATGACCTCCTCGTGCTTGGAAGTTTCGTTGACTGCACGCCTCCACCCAGGGCTGACCTGCATCAAAAGATTGAGAAATAAGAAATGACAAGCATGTTATTCCATATACAAATTAGGGTTATATGTTAGAATGTCAAAACATAAACCAATAAAATCATTTAGTACACCATGATTTGGGACAGAAAAGTAATTATTGTATTAATAACTCAATGATTATACCTTTACAATCAAACTTGGCTACCGCTCTGCGAACCTGGTCTGAGATCCTCTTCACCAAGCTCCAAGTGCACCTTTGTATAAGCTTATCCTCTCAACCTTCTATCTCTTCTTGGGAAGTGAATGGGTTCTAATGCAGGAAGAAGGGGATAATGGGGGAATGTTGAGGAAATTCACACAAAAGGGCTACAATAACTTGGGCAAGGAGGGGATGTGAAATCGGGCAGAGTTTCACTTTTTTTATGTCTAGATGTAAAATGAGACCCCAACACCTCCTTTTATATGAAAAAGGGATGGTTATTCAGTCGGGTGACGGGCTATAGCCGGTGGATTAGTTGGGAAACTACCCAATAGCCCTAATCTCAACGAATTCCTTGCAACTTTTTATTTTTTGCAATTTTTGCAAGTATATGCGGGTTGTAATGGTGCAGCATGCATATGTATGCAAGTTGTAGTGGTGCAGCAAGCGTATGTACGCAGGCAGTAATGATGCAGGGTGTGTACATCTTCAAAAAATTGGTTTTTAAGAAGAGAAACTCAACAGTGCTTTGGAAAAAAATGCAAGTAAGAGGGCCAAAGGCCATGTGTGCATGTGAAGATCAATTTAGGGTTATAACAATCATGGCCTGCAAAGTTGAAAGTAACTCTATAGATGTACATGTCCTATGAAACCATACCAGTTTTTTGCCAGGAAAGGAGACTGTACAGGGAACTATTGTTGAAGTACATGGAGAGTAGCAAGAGAAAACCAAATAATCATCATATTTATTTTGTTGACACTGAGGTTCGTTCTTCAATTTTTTATAATGACCTATTCTTTGACGAAGAATATCCAAAGATTGTTGAACTCCTTGTGAAAGATGAGGCAAATCATCAAGCATGGAAAATTTTAGATCAACAGAACAAGGAGGATGAAGAAATGTGGAATATGAATTTTGATGGAGCTGCTAGTAAAGAAGGAGTTGGAGTAGGTGTGTGTATTATCCCTCCAAAATCAAGTTCAAATCTTTTCTCTTACAAAATTTATTTTGATTGTACAAATAATATGGTTGAGTATGAGTCATTGATTTTGGGTTTGAACACATTGAAATATTTTGGGGCAAAAAGAATAGGTGTACATGGATAATTTGAGCTTGTCACAAATCAAGTTAAGGGCATATATCAATCTAAACATCCTAGTATGAGGGCATACAAAAATATAGTTCTTGATATACTTGAATTTTTTACAGAATATAACCTCGCAGTGATTCTAAGAGGACAAAATTTGATTGTTGATGCATTAGCCACTTCAGCTTTTGTTTTCAAGATTCCTATCTTTCCTCTCAAAAAACATGAGATTGAAGTCAAGCACAGACCAGTAGTACCTAATAATATCAAGTATTGGCATATTTTTAAGGATGATAAACAGGGGGTAAGATTTTTCCAAATGACTAATGAGTTTTCCAACATAAATATTGATGATGAAAATTTTTGTGATCAGGAAGAAGATGCAGGCATGTTTTCAAATGAAGATTGTTTCCAAAAACAGATTGTTGGTAGAGATATTGTTCAGCTCAAAAATAATGTCATCCCTAAAGGCTTGGTTCCATTGGAAAATATTTTTGACAATAATGATGTGGCAAGAAACCCCAAAGTCACTGCAAATGATGAAGAAATAAAGGATTGTAACATTGGGACTTAGAAAAGTCCTAAAATCATCAAATTGTCCAAGACACTTAGTCCATAAATCAAGGAGAGATATATCATCTTAATGAAGGATTTTCCAAATGTTTTTGCTTGGAGCTATGAAGATTTGAAGTTTTATGACACAAAAGTTATTCTGCATGTTATTCCAAACAAATATGATCAAAAACCATTTAAACAGAAATTGAGAAGGATTAATCCTTTGTTGTTGACATTAATTGAGAAAGATGTAAGAAAATTGTTTGATGTTAAGATTATAGTGTCTTTGAGATTCTCTAAATGGTTAGCCAACTTAGTTCCTGTTAGAAAGAAAAGTAGTGAAATTAGGTTGTGTGTAGACTTTCGAAATTTGAACAGGGTTTCCCTCAAAGATAACTATCCTCTTCCCAAGATGGACTATATTTTGTAGAAAGTGGTTGGGTCACAGAAAATGTCAATGCTTGATGTCTTTTCTGGATACAACCAAATCATGGTGCATCTTGATGATCAAGAGAAGGCAGCCTTCACAACACCCTGGGGCACATTCATCTATGCAAAAATGTCTTTTGGGCTTATGAATGCAGAGGCAACATTCCAAAGAGTTATGGATATATCTTTTGCTGATGAAAAAGATAAGTTAATTGTCATTTATTTAGATGATATTACTGTTTTTTCAAATTCTGATGATGAGCATTTAAAAAATTTGAGAAGGATTTTTCATAAATGTAGGAGGTTTGGCATTTCACTAAATCCAAAGAAATCCAACTTTGGAATGCAAGAGGGTAAATTACTTGGTCATATCATCTCAAAAGAAGGAATAAAGATAAATCCTAGTAGGGTTGATGCCATTCTGAAATTTGATACTCTGAGGAGAAAAAAAGAGGCACAGTCCTTTCTTGGAAGGGTAAACTTTCTGAGGAGGTTTATCTCTAATCTAGCAGAAATCTTAAAGTTCATTACCAGCATGCTCAGAAAAGGTAGTAAGATAAAGTGGACTCCAAAAGCCAGGAAATCCTTTGAGGATATAAAGGTAGAATTGACCAAAGCACCAGTATTGGTCAGTCCATACTATGCAAAGGATTCCATCTTATTCTCTTTCGAATCAGAACACACTATTGCTAGGGTTTTGTTGTAGAAGAATGAACAGAATTTTGAAAGTCACGTAGCCTATTATAGCAGAACTTTGAGAGATTATCCATTGAAGTATGACATCATGGGGAAGCAAGCATATGCATTGGTAAAAGCCTTGAAAGAATTCAGAATTTACATCTTGCATTCTCATGTTGTTTCTTATGTGCCCAGTAATGTTGTGAAAGATATATTGACCTAGTATGATCCTGAAGGAATAAGAGGAAAATGGATAGTAGTTTTGTTAGAATATGATCTGGAGATAAATCCTACAAAGTTGATCAAATTCCAGGGGATTTCCAAACTGGTGACACAGTCAAATTATGATGTTTTGGGGATAAATTTTATTACAGATCTGTCAGAAAATTCAAGAGAAGAAACAGTGCCACAGGTATCCCATAAGTTTCTTGAATCTCCATGGTATGTTGACATTATTTATGTGTTGATAAATTTACAAGATCCTCCTAAATTAAGCAAAACAAAGGCTAGGTTTCTGAAATTAAAAGCAACCGAGTTTTGTATTCTTGATGGTTTTATTGGCCCAACATTTTCTCTGATGTATAAAAGGAAGTGTCAATCTATCATGAATGTCAGATTTTTGATGGAAAAAGGAAATTGTTTTCCTTGCCTTTGAAACCAAATTATGTTGAAACACCATTTAGGCAGTGGGGCCTTGATTTTATAGAAGAGATTCATCCAGCATCTTCATCTCAACACAAATGGATATTGACAACTACATACTATATTACTAAATGGATTGAAGAAGTACCAAGAAGGAAATTTATTGATGTTGTCATTATCCAATTTATGGAAAGTAACATTATGTCTAGGTTTGGTTTCCCAATGAAAATAATAACTGATAATGCAACAGCATTCAAATCTAAGAGGATGGAGAATTTGTGTAGTGATTACAACATAACCCTTGGTCATTCCACAACCTATAACCCACGGGGTAATGGATTAGCTAACTCATCCAACAAGATTCTGATAAGAAATATCAAAAAGTTGTTATAGGAAAACAATAAGGCTTGGCACAAGAAACTCATATATGCATTGTGGGATGATAGGATTACTACCAAGAGGTCTATTGCTACATCACCTTTCCAGATTGTATATGGCACAGATGTAGTTTTCCCTACCTCATTAGGGTTGCTAGTTATGAAATTTCTACAAGCAAAAGAAGATGAACCAAATGATGTTCAAAGAAAGATTAATCAATTGATTCATGTACAACAAATGAGAGAAGAAGTATTCAACAACACACAATTGCATCAGGATAAAATGAAGAAAGTGTTTGATAAACATACAAAGGTTGATGATTTCAAGGTAGATGATTTGGTGTTGGAATGAGATGCAAGAAATGAAGATAAAGGGAAGCATGGAAAGTTTGACTAACTCTAGTTGTGACCATTCAGAATTGTTGCTTAGCATGGAAGCAATGTTTTTCTACTACAAGAAATCAATGGAGATCTCATTGGTGGAGGGCTTGTGAATGGTAGGCTTCTCAAACACTATTTTACTTAAATCATTTTGATATTTCATCTCATTGTAAATAACCATTTTATTTTTCATATAGAGCAGTTGAAGTCATCATTCAGTAGAATTTGAAGCCCAAACTGAAGGGTTTTGTTGAGTTTAGCTAGTATATGTCAAAGTTTGTAAAAAGGTTTATTAGTTTATTTTTTCGTTTTTAAAGTTTTTTTGAGTCAAAATAAATCCCAATGTATAAAGCACATGGTATATTTTTCTTTGCTGCCTCATAGGGAAGACATCATCCCCATTGGAGCCAAATGTTAGGATCATTATTTTCAAGGTAGAGTTATAGGTTTGTCAAGAGTTTGCAAAGTCATGCCTTGGTCTTGGTAAGACCAATGCATTCCTAATTGAGTCATTGAGTGTGTGTTTTCAAAGAGTTGTGTCTCATGAGATGTTTCAAGGTCTTTAGGTCATTATTGCTATAAACCATGAAATGACATGTCAAAAAGAGTCAAGTCATAGAGTCTAGGTGGAATGTTTTTTAGGGATGTCATCGAACATTATGACACATTATGAAAGAAAAAGAGTCATCAAAGGTTATTATGGAATATTTTTTATCTTTCAAATGTTTGTGGTACTTGACCTGCAAAAAGTACACATGTTGCGCAAGTTACTTGGTGCTACACAATCTGTCATATCACCCTAAAACGGTCAAATCACATTTCAAATCGTCTTTACTAAGCATATGCTTGTCTTTCCACACCCATATTTCATTTCACAAGACACTCTGCCATCAATCAGACTGATGCTCTTCAGCAAATTTGAAATACATCACTTGATATGCAAGCTCTGCATACTTTCTACGCAATCTCCACACAGTACACTCACGCTACGCATCCCATGTTCCTTTGTTTTTCGTTGCACAAAGACTGAAGGGATATATCTTATGTCTAACAAGTATCCTGCATCTATTACCTGTGATCTAAAAACTTGCTTATTTCATTGTTGAGTTAGTTTGACACAATTTGAGAAAACCCTAACCTTGTTTTTCCACTGTGTAAAATTCCTTGTCAAAGTTTCAAGCCTTTAAACCTCCTTGTCCATACTAGTGTCATTGTTTTAGCCTACATTTGCAGCATGGAAACTCTGAAGAAAAATAAATACAACAAAGGAGGCAGTGTGTTGAGATGTGAGCCACAGAGCTTGAAGTTGGTGAATTTTGATCATGCATTAAGGGTTTCATTTGAGCAAGCTGGTTGCATGAGATTTTGCGAGAAGATTCAAGGATATAATATGAAGGTAAGAAAGGAATTCACCCTCAATTTCAATGGAGTTCAGACGAGGATTGCATGTATTACCTTCTAGGTAACAGAGGAGACAGTGGTTGTTGCAACTGAGATTCCAGTCCAGGGGGAGAAGTGGTTTAAAGGTATTCCTCTTGATCCAATTTTCTACACTGATTTCTTGAAACCCAAGCACAAAAAGTAGAAGTTTGGTGCTATTGTTCCAAGAGAATGCATACTGGAGCACTATGAAAAGATGTTAAGAGTGGTTCAGTGATATTTCACCTGTGAGGGTAGATTTGTCAGAGTATACTAGTATCATATAAGGTTTCTGATGCATTTCATAGGAAATAACCTTTTAAACTTACCTTTTTACCTATACAGAAGCTTAGGTAAAATGGTAGACAAAGTACAAGCTAGGGTTGGTCAGCTTAAGACCAGTTTGTTTCATTTCTTCTTGGTAAAGTTACTAGTGGTGGAAGAACTTAGGAAATTGAACAGAAATTGGGACTCTTTCTTAACATCAACAAACATTCCTTTAGACCCCAAAGGAGACACCCCCTTATCTGCTGAGAAAGTGGCTCAATAAACAATTGAGAGAGGCTCAAGACCTAATTATTCAGATCAAGGAAGATAAAAGAGTATCAGAACTGAATTTTGAGAGACACTTTAAGGAGTGTGGACCAGCCATCAAAAATGCTTGTGCATCCCTCACAAATGCCCAGTCAAAGCTGAGAAGAAATGCACTTTTGTTTAGGAAAGTGGGAAACTTCAAGAGATAGAATTTGTCATTGAGAAAGAAAAATAGGTCTCTCAAGCTAAGGATGAAGGTTGATGATGAAACTAGGGGTAAGTTGGACCTACTGGAAGAGTTGGATGAGATATAAATGGCATGATTTCACAATTTTGTTTTTCGTTAAACCAAGGTTTAAATATGTTCTAAGTTTTGACTAGAAAAAACAGCATTGCACAAAACTTGCGCAGCGAGCTCATGCTAAGAAACTGTTGAAATTACATTGAGGGTAAAAGGAAATTGGGAAATGTTTGATGGATGATACACACTCATGTTTAGACTCTAGAAGCTTTTCAGCCACAACCTAAATGAATATTTTTTAAGAAAAGTAGCACGTTGTGTAAACTCGCTACGCAATTGTTGTAGGTTGCAATTACACAGTGAGCTGCAATAGTTTGCTACGCAAAGATGAAAAGGAACCTTGTCAGTGCTCAGATCAGTTCAAGATTCATATCCAAATGTCCCTGATGACTCATATCAGCTTCAAGGTCGAAGATATATTGCAGAATCTCTTATTATCATGAATATTGTTATGCATTAATTGTGGTCAAGGTGAATTGTTATTTTTAGCAAGTAGTTTAGAGTTGTTCCTTTTTTATGTAATTAGATCCAGATTTATAGGATAGTAGAGAGGTCTGAATTATATAGCCTAAGGATGTTAGTTGATTATATATTTGAGCATTTTTAATGTGCAAAGGGTTGGCAGAAACACAAAGGATATTTTGTCTTGAACATTGTACAGATTTTCTGAATTTGAATGAAATACTAATGCAGAAGTCCTGAACTTTTCTTACCAAAGATTCTAGTGGTGATGGTATGAAGTCTATGTTCCTTTTCATGTATGTTATTTGATCCAGATTTGGATCCAAGAGCTTTATGGGGCTCAGAAAGGCATAAAACTCAAATTTCTCATAATGGATTGAAAACAGACGTGTGTGTAGGCCTCGTCGATATGAACACAACACAACTTGAACGGGCTCAAATGGACGTTGTATTCTTAAGTTATGGTGATCTATTTGTTTTTACAAATAGGCAAAAAATGATGACTGTACAGGTCGTACAATCGTACAGTTGACATGGCAGGAACAGTTGGCAATGACGTGGCAAGGTCCATACAACTAACGTGGCAGGGTGACTAGGCATACAGATACTGACATGAATGGGACATGTGGACCAATCTGGGGGTCACACGTGTCACCACTGCAAGGGTGACACGTGGCACACCCATATAGATGACGTGGCAGGTCTAACACGTGGCAGGTTTGCTAACGTGGTTGCTTGTTGACTAGGTAGCAGACGTGGTCCAATCGTGTGCTGACAAGTGGCAAAGATCATAGAGTATGGTGAGGTTCCACGTGGCCTAGACATGGGCAGCCACGTGGCACCCATTGGTTGGTTGTTTGGTAGTGTAAAATTTTGGACGGAGTGAGTTTATAACGTGTGACCTCTCCACCGGACGTGTGACTTGGCAGGTTAGGGCTAGCTAGCTCGCCCTCACTTTAGGTCTTAACCCCTGACGGCGTGAATTATATATATGTTTGTTGTATTGTAATGTGGGGTGGAGGTTAGGGTTGGGGCTAGGCCCTAGCCCCTGGTTTTGGCACACAGCATGCGACCATGTCACAGTTCTATACTATACACCTACTAGTCGTGGTCTTACCACTCTCCATACAACCATACTCCATGTACAGGCACTCCACTTCAGGGATAAGCCACGGGCACGGGGGCCACGGGATATGGGGGCTTAACCAATGGCACCAACCTTTCCATGGGACTCGTGGCTATGACCAACAGTTGGGCGTGCAGAACGTACCTCGGTCCTATTAAAAATTGACATGTGACCGGTGCTAGCGGGAGTAAGGGTCAGCGCACAGCCCCTAGGGGGTTGGCGCTTGGCCATATGAAACCATATGACCCTGTATAAGGTGTGCGCTCCCAGGCTAGAGGGTGTTAGCCCATAATATTTTCAAAATGTGGGTTTTTCACTTTATTATAGTGATTTTTTTATGATTTTAGCAACAGATTTGGAGATTTTTGGCCAATATTGGGGGCATATTGGGCCCTTTCTTAGGCCATATCTTGGGGGGAAGTTTGGATATGGTTACCAACTTCAAATATATATAAACCAGGCCTTCTTGAGGATATAGGAGGAAATTCAGAGTAGGTTTATGCTAAATATTTGCCAAGCCAAAGCCATTTTTATGAAGGGAAGTTGTTGAGGAGCACACCTTTGCGGGCCATTTCTGGGAGCTCGGGTCATCCGATTTGAGTGTCGTTTCTTTTGTTTGGTTCTATAAATCTGATAGAACAAGACCAAATCAATTTTGTAACCTTTTTTCAATGTTGTGATGTACTTTTAAAGCTTCGAACAGAAATAAGAAAGCCTCACCCACTAAGACAAAGGCCTAGAGATGTAAGATCTCGCTCTTGCTTGCAAGTGATCTAGATTATTATACTATTGGTCGTTTTATTATGATTATGAGGAATTATGGATATGGTTATATATGTTTTTTGTATTTACATAGACAGGTGTTATTGACTGGGTTCTCCTGAGTGTGCAAGACTTTGGACCTCAAGGATGCAGAGGCATCGATGAAACCCCTTGGACTCTGGATCGAGTCAGGGAGTGGACTATTGGGTTTTGATTGTTGTTGATATGACATATGTACATCTGATTAGATGTTATGATTATTGATTATTATTGCTAACATGATTCGTTGATGATGCAGGTTGACGATAGCTTATCGAACAGACTCACATGTGGAGTAGAGAGGTCACGCATGACGACCAGAGACTTTGAGGGAGAGATGTGGAAAGCATCCCTGCCACAGCCTACTAGCACTCTTATCGTGGCTCAAACTATAGTTTAATGTAACACCCTGTTTCCCCCAGATTGTAAATGTAACTAGACTGGCCAAGGACTATGGCAAACTCATAAGTATAAATATGTGATGTAAATGGACCTGCAGGAAGAGGTCAATGAATGTGAATAATATCTTGAATTTATTGCAGGACTGCTGAGAGGGGATGTGCAGAAAAGAGACCACGATGGTGGTGGAAGGCACCTGAAAAGGTGGCGTTAACTTCCACCAAGAATTAAATACCGTATTTGGACTCCACTGGCCCGGAGAACCAAAAGCGGCTCGTTGGCCCTGAAATTCAATGCCTCGTAGGCTGGTAGGTGGATGGCTTGATGAGGGATGGGATGGTAAACCGCCCATTTGTAGAGTCGTCAGGCCTGATCGGCGCGAGGGTAATCGTGCCACACGCAACCTCGCGAGAGGATAAGGCGTATGGCAGAAACGATTGAGGGGGCAGATGCGAGGGGAACTCTGGCATTACGCAGAGTGAGTGATAGCAGAGAGGAAGGATTGCAACCTTCGCTCCTGGTCACTGGCAGACAAAGAGAAGCAGTCTCGGAGCATCGTGGTCTCAGCTCGAGGGTGGCTAGTGGTAAATCCATTGGGAGTCGCTGAGCCTACGTTTGGGTGGAAATGAGCACCCCTCTCAGCAGTTGCACCATTTCTGGTGTTATTTCGGATAAGTGTTTTTACATATTTGTATCTTGAAATTTCTAGAATGATATATATATGTATATGTCCTAGAACTGTGAAATTATGTATGATCTCTGTGTAAGAATGTTTGTGCAGTGTTTGATAATAACTAATGGACATATGATTGTAATAGAGGAAGCCATGCACGACTTACGTCGATAAAAATGAATCTAATCATGCCCAGGTTGAACTAAGTCAGGTATCCAACCCATTCTCGGGAAATTGTTTCCCTTATCTGTATCCAGGAATGGACCAAAATAGACCTCTTCATAGAGATTCCCTCCTTAGAAAGGTTTACCAAGAACCTGGGAAAAAAACATGAATGTGCAAGTCTTAACAACCCTGTGCGAAGAGGAATGACTCTCTTGAAATCCCAAAGTAGCAGCGTAAGGATAAGTATTGATCAATGGATGAGATCCCGTCGAGGAATCTGCGGTCATTCACGACCGTTAGATCGTAGGAATGAATGAGGGCGTAAATGGACTTAACCCTTTTTCCTCTATCTTCGTGAGTAGCGAGGAAATCCGAATCGTAGAACCCCAGACTCCATGAGAACATATGGACCGTTGGTTTGTCCACGTCCAAAGAGCAGTGGGAAAGGGCGTGGCATCGGGACCGATCTGAACCATCAGATCTTAGCCAGGACACCTGACAGACGTTAGATCTATAGGGAGATAAACGAGGGTTAAGCCCTCGTGAATAGGACCTCGCTACCTCGGAGGTTCGCGAGGTAAGAGCCCAAAAGTTGGACGCTCCAAGTCGCGAGCGGCGAGGCTACGAGAGGATCTGAGCCATCCATCCGAGGAGGACAGGTGGCAGAGATCCAGGGATCTCGTGAGCTCGGGGTTCGCGGGGTAGAAGTCCAAAAGTTGGATGCTCCAAGTCGCGAGCGGCGAGGCTGTGAGAGGATCTGAGCCGTCTATCCGAGGAGGACAGGTGGCAGAGATCCAGGGATCTCGTGAGCTCGGGGTTCGCAGGGTAGAAGTCCAAAATTTGGACGATCCAAGTCGCAAGCGGCGAGGCTGCGAGAGGATCTGAGTCGTCCAACTGAGGAGGACAGGTGGCGGAGATCCAGGGATCTCGCTACCTCGGAGGTTCGCGAGGTAAGAACCCGAAATTTGGATGTTCTAAGTCGTGAAGTGGCGAAGTGGCGAGAGGCTGTGAGTCGTCCATTTGGGGAGGACAGGTGGCAGAGATCGAGGATATCTCGTGAACTCGGGAGCTCGCAGGGTGAACACCCAAGTATTTGGTGTTAAAAGTCACGAGACACGAGGTCGCGAAGCAGTGAAGTAGCAAAGTCGCGGAAGGATCCGAGTCGTCCATCCGAGGAGGAAAGGTGGAAGAGATCGAGAAGATCTCGTGAACTCGGAAGTTCGCAGGGTGAACGCCCAAGTATTTGGCGTTAAAAGTCGCGAGACACGAAGTCGCGAGGCAGCGAAGTGGCGAGAGGATCTGAGCCATCCATCCGAGAAGGACAGGTGGCAGAGATTCAGGGATCTCGCTACCTCGGAGGCTCGCGAGGTAAGAGTCCAAAAGTTGGACGCTCCAAGTCGCGAGTGGCGAGGCCACGAGAGGATCTGAGCCGTCCATCCGAGAAGGACAGGTGGAGGAGATCCAGGGATCTCGCTACCTCGGAGGCTCGCGAGGTAGGAGTCCAAAAGTTGGACGCTCCAAGTCGCGACTGGCGAGGCCACGAGAGGATCCAAGCCGTCCATCCGAGAAGGACAGGTGGCAGAGATCCAGGGATCTCGCTACCTCGGAGGCTCGCGAGGTAGGAGTCCAAAAGTTGGACGCTTCAAGTCGCGAGTGGCGAGGCCACGAGAGGATCCGAGTCGTCCATCCGAGAAGGACAGGTGGCAGAGATCTAGGGATCTCGCTACCTCGAAGGTTCGCGAGGTAAAAGTCCAAAGTTGGATGCCCCAAGTCGCGAATGGCGAAGCCACGAGAGGATCTGAGTCGTCCATAGTTGAGGACGCGTGTCAGGAGATCCAAGAGATCTCGTGAACTCGGAGGTTCGTGAGGTAAGAGCCCAAAGGTTGGGTGCTCCAAGCTGCGAGTAGCGAGGTGCCGAGAGCCGAGCACGAGAGAACACCTGGATACCCTCAAGGTAGGGCCCGCATGACTGATGGGTGGACACGTATCGCCTAGAGAAGGGAGTCAATGCTCCGTTGACTGATCGTGTCTCGGGAGATCGCAACAGGAGAGCATGAGAGTTCGACTCACAAACTCACGAGGGTGTGAGTTGTGAGAGGCGCTAACGTTTAAGCCTAGCCTATGGTTACAGGTGGGGAGGGCGCTAACTAAGAAAGGAGATATACCCATTTCGTGATCTCGGGTATCGGTGATTTGTAAAGAAAATTCGAGGGCCTTTGATTCACGACTCGCGAGGTCGCGAGTTGTGAAAGGCGTCTGGTTTGTTTGACCTATGGTCCTAACCCACGATCACAGGGAGGTGAACAGGGAAGAACTAGCCTGCACTAGACCCCTGTAGGACTCCGAGAATTCTCATTATTAATAATTCAACCAAAAATTTTGATATTAGGTAGTGGGTGTGTTACAAATTGGTATCAGAGCATGGTTACAACACTCGGCCTGATTGGGCTCATGCACCAGTCGCGCATAGACCTCGTTCAAAACACTCCTATGAGGAGTAACCCCTGACTTAATTGTCTTACCCAGGATTAAGAACCTGGAAAATGAAAACCCGACTGTGTATGCATGTGAAAGAGTTATGAAACTATGCACAAATTATAAAATGAATTTGACTCTTGAGTAATAACCAGCGTTTGTCTTTTTACTCAAGCGGACGATCAACCGCGGGAATCCACAAACGCAGAGAATGGTGACTCACCAAGAGGTGGGAGAAGGCTCCCACAACAGAGATGAAGAGTCAGACGAAAGAAGAGCAATAGGAACCCCTCCAGGCCTAGCTGAGACTGTGAGGAGTCTCATGGTCGAATTGCAAAGCTGCAAGGCCAACAATGAAAGGATGATGAAAGAACAAGAGAAGCAAACCGAAATTAATGCAATTCTACTGCAGAGCTTATCCGACCTACAACGACAAATGCAGCATGAACCTGAGATACAGAATCATGGTCGTGTCAGTGGCCACACTGAGAGAAGAACATCCAGAAAGGTCCACCCCAGAGGTAAAGGACCAGTGCCAGACGATTCCACTGAGAAGGAAGCTGGTGATTCAGAAGGCTCTTCCAGCAGCAGGACCAGTTCCTATTCTCAAAAGA
>ML804095.1:118861-135189 GCA_009831015.1 Picea engelmannii
ACATGGGAAATGGAGGATGCCATGAGACAGGCATATCCGATTTTGTTTACTTCTGTACATGTAATTCATGTTAGTAGCTAAGAACATCGAGGACGATGTTCCTTTTAAGGGGGAGGGAATTGTAACATCCTGTTTCCCCCAGATTGTAAATGTAACTAGACTGGCCAAGGACTATGGAAAACTCATAAGTATGAATATGTGATGAGAATGGACCTGCATGAAGAGGTCAATGAATGTGAATAATATATTGAATTTATTGTAGGATTCCTGAGAGGCGATGTGCAGAAAAGAGACCACGATGGCGGTGGAAGGCACCTGAAAAGGTGGTGTTAACTTCCACCGAGAATTAAATACCGTATTTGGACTCCACTGGCCCGGAGAACCAAAAGTGGCTCACTGGCCCTGAAATTCAATGCCTCGCAGGCTGGTAGGCGGATGGCTTGATGAGGGATGGGATGGTAAACCGCCCATCCGTAGAGTCGTCAGGCATGATCGACGCGAGGGTAATCGTGCCACACGCAACCTCGCGAGAGGATAAGGCGTATGGCAGAAATGATTGAGGGGGCAGACGGGAGGGGAACTCTGGCATTATGCAGAGTGAGTGATAGCAGAGAGGAAGGATTGCAACCTTCGCTCCTGGTCAATGGCAGACAGAGAGACGCAGTCTCGGAGCATCGTGGTCTCAGCTCGGGGGTGGCTAGTGGTAAATCCATTGGGAGTCGCTGAGCCTACGGTTGGGTGGAAACGAGCACCCCTCTCAGCAGTTGCACCATTTCTGGTGTTATTTCGGATAAGTGTTTTTACATATTTGTATCTTGAAATTTATAGAATGATATATATATGTATATGTCCTAGAACTATGAAATTATGTATGATCTCTGTGTAAGAATGTCTATGCAGTGTTTGATAATAACTAATGGACATATGCTTGTAATAGAGGAAGCCATGCATGACTTACGTCGATAAAAATGAATCTAATCATGCCCAGGTTGAACTAAGTCAGGTATCCAGCCCATTCTCGGGAAATTGTTTCCCTTATCTGTATCCAAGAATGGACCAAAATAGACCTCTTCACAGAGATTCCCTCCTTAGAAAGGTTTACCAAGAACCTGGGAAAAGGGCGTGAATGTGCAAGTCTTAACAACCCTGTGCGAAGAGGAATGATTCTCTTGAAATCCCAAAGTAGCAGCGTAAGGATAAGTATTGATCAATGGATGAGATCCCGTCGGGGAATCTGCGGTCATTCACGACCATTAGATCGTAGGAATGAATGAGGGCGTAAATGGCCTTAACCCTTTTTCCTCTATCTTCGTGAGTAGCGAGGAAATACGAATCGTAGAACCCCAGACTCCATGAGAACATCTGTACCGTTGGTTTGTCCACGTCCAAAGAGCAGTGGGAAAGGGCGCAGCATCGGGACCGATCTGAACCGTCAGATCTTAGCCAGGGCACCTGACAGACGTTAGATCTATAGGGATATAAACAAGGGTTAAGCCCTCGTGAATAGGACCTCGCTACCTTGGAGGTCCGCGAGGTAAGAGCCCAAAAGTTGGACGCTCCAAGTCGCGAGCGGCGAGGCTACGAGAGGATCTGAGCCGTCCATCCGAGGAGGACAGGTGGCAGAGATCCAGGGATCTCGTGAGCTCGGGGTTCGTGGGGTAGAAGTCCAAAAGTTGGACGCTCCAAGTTGCGAGCGGCGAGGCTGCGAGAGGATCTGAGCAGTCCATCCGAGGAGGACAGGTGGCAGAGATCCAGGGATCTCGTGAGCTCGGGGTTTGCGGGGTAGAAGTCCAAAAGTTGGACGCTCCAAGTCGCGAGCGGCGAGGCTGCGAGAGGATCTGAGTCGTCCATCCAAGGAGGACAAGTGGCGGAGATCCAGGGATCTCGCTACCTCGGAGGTTCACGAGGTAAGAGCCCGAATTTTGGATGTTCTAAGTCGTGAAGCGGCGAAGTGGCGAGAGGCTGTGATTCGTCCATCTGGGGAGGACAGGTGGCAGAGATCGAGGAGATCTCGTGAACTCGGGAGCTCGCAGGGTGAACGCCCAAGTATTTGGTGTTAAAAGTCGCGAGACACGAGGTCGCGAAGCAGCGAAGTAGCGAAGTCGCGGAAGGATCCGAGTTGTCCATCCGAGGAGGACAGGTGGCAGAGATCGAGAAGATCTCGCGAACTTGGAAGTTCGCAGCGTGAACGCCCAAGTATTTGGCGTTAAAAGTCGTGAGACACGAAGTCGCAAGGCAGCGAAGTGGCGAGAGGATCCGAGCCGTCCATCTAAGAAGGACATGTGGCAGAGATTCAGGGATCTCGCTACCTCGGAGGCTCGCGAGGTAGGAGTCCAAAAGTTGGATGCTCCAAGTCGCGAGTGGCAAGGCCACGAGAGGATTCGAGCCGTCCATCCAAGAAAGACAGGTGGCGGAGATCCAGGGATCTCGCTACCTCGGAGGCTCGCAAGGTAGGAGTCCAAAATTTCAACACTCCAAGTCGCGAGTGGCGAGGCCACAAGAGGATCCGAGCCATCCATCCGAGAAGGACAGGTGGCAGAGATCCAGGGATCTCGCTACCTCGGAGGCTCGTGAGGTAGGAGTCCAAAAGTTGGACGCTCCAAGTCGCGAGTGGCGAGGCCACGAGAGGATCCGAGCCGTCCATCCGAGAAGGACAGGTGGAAGAGATCCAGGGATCTCTCTACCTCGGAGGTTCGCGAGGTAAAAGTCCAAAGTTGGATGCTCCAAGTCGCGAATGGTGAAGCCACGAGAGGATCTGAGTCATCCATAGTTGAGGATGCGTGTCAGGAGATCCAAGAGATCTCGTGAACTCGGAGGTTCGCGAGGTAAGAGCCCAAAGGTTGGGTGCTACAAGCTGCGAGTAGCGAGGTGCCGAGAGCCGAGCATGAGAGAACACCTGGCAACCCTCAAGGTAGGGCCCGCATGACTAACGGGTGGACACGTATCGCCTAGAGAAGGGAGTCAATGCTCCGTTGACTGATCGTGCCTCGAGAGATCGCAACAAGAGAGCACGAGAGTTCGACTCACAAACTCACGAGGGTGCGAGTTGCGAGAGGCGCTGACGTTTAAGCCTAGCCTACGGTTACAGGTGGGGAGGGCGCTAACTAAGAAAGGATCTATACCCATTTCGTGATCTCGGGTATCGGTGATTTGTAAAGAAAATTCGAGGGCCTTTGATTCACGACTCGCAAGGTCGCGAGTTGTGAAAGGCGCCTGGTTTGTTTGACCTGTGGTCCTAACCCACGATCACAGGGAGGTGAACAGGGAAGAACTAGCCTGCACTAGACCCCTGTAGGACTCCGGGAATTCTCATTATTAAGAATTCAACCAAAAATTTTGATATTAGGTAGTGGGTGTGTTACAGTTAACGATTACCTAGTTCAAGAATACCCACGATGTCATGAGGGCAGACTGTGACAGTCACTCACGATGATTCTAAGGGGCATGCAATAAGATAGGGGCCTTATTCCTTAGAGGCCCTTAGTCTCCCATAAGATCACTTGGTGAAGTATTGACTCTAGGGATTTTTCATGTCTACCAAGTCAGTCAAGAGGCGAGTGGCACCCTTGGAGCACGTAGTGCGTCTTGAAGGGCACGTCGCCCAAGGAAAACAAAAAGAGGCGAGTGCACCCTTGGAGCACGTAATGCATCCTGAAGGGCAAGTCATGAAAGGAAAACGGAAAAATGTGAGTGGCACCCTTGGAGCACGTAGTGCATCCTGAAGGTAACGTCATGCAAGGAAAATGGAAAAAGGCAAGTGACACCCTTAGAGCACCTAGTGCATCCTGAAGGGCATGTCGTGATTTCAACGAGTAAGTGAATAAACCTAGTTGGCCTTAAAATGAATGATGTGATAAGTAATATTTAAAAACAATTTCCCTAATAAAAATGTCGCTAGCCTAGGAAATTAAAATCTAGGTCTAAGTAACACATGTGGTCAAAAAAAAATAAAAATTAAACATGTAACAAGAAGGGCGTAAGAAATTCAATTAAATTATTAAAATCAAATTTCAATGGGGGGAATTAAAATTTTAAAAGGGAAATGATTTTTTTTATATACATTTGTTATTTTAAATTTTAATTAAAAATAAAAAGGGGTAAATGGTTGTTTTTACACTTGCTAATTTGAGTTTCAGTTAAAAATGGAAAAGAGGGAAACTTAGAAGAATTAGGAAACTAAAGGAAAAAGGGGAAACACAAAGAAAAAGGAAAACGTAAGGAAAAAGATGAATGTCTAACTTAGTAAGTAATCTTGCCTTTAAGAACCTTCTAAATATGAACTCAACTAGGAATTTAGTAAGGCGTAAGTCATTTAAGATGTGTAATGGAATATTGGGACACCAAGGAGAGTTTTTAGGAATGCTTTTGGGTGGGTGAGGGAAATAGGAATAATTAAATAATTAATGAAATTAATTTTCTGGTGCAACTAGGGGGATGGGTGACATGTGTACGGGTGAAGTTTTTTCTGATTAAATTAATGAAAATGAAATTAAATGAGAATTTAGGAAAGATATCACTTAAAAACTCTATAAAAAGGATGGAGGAGGAGAAGTATGGATCTCATCTTTATGCATAACGTTACGCTACTGAATTTTTGTCTCGAATGAACTTATCTTGTGGGAGTTGGGATACCCAACTCGGGTAATGAGTGGTAGCTCGAACTTGTGAGGCGAGCTAGGTGCTATTTGTTCTGTGGTATAGTGTGTGTGGCCCCTTTGCAGATCGGGGGGCTCAGGGAGAAGAAGAGTACCCCTAGCGTTGGCTGGGAGGTACTGGTGAGGTCACATCGGTCGGCAAGCGGAAGCTGGACAGAGCGCGCGGGACAGAAACTACTAAGAAATCGCATTTGGCTAAGGTACGTCGGTCTAATTGTTACTTGCAATGAATTTAAATTTACTCATGTTATTCCTCTGTGCTCATTTAAGATTTCATTTACATGCGTTTTCTTGCACCTGCTTTCCTTCAGTATTGTAATTCCCTTGCTTGATGTTTTCTAAATGGATTTCCTTTGGCGAACCCAACTTCTGATTTCATTGACTTATTTGTGTGGGTTTTATTGATTATTATGAAGAGACTGTGCTTTATCTTCAACCCTTATACCTAGGTCATCAGTCCATGCCTGAGGAGTCGGCTAGGAACCGAATCAACAGTCGTCACTTCGGTGTTTAAAGACCTATAGATTCTAATGCCCTTATTTTCTATGCATGGATGATGAGTGAAGGATAATTTTTGCCCAACTGTATGCCCCTTACTTATCTATGTTTTTGATTGATTCATTATTGAATGATTTTCCTTGCACCTTCTTGCGATTGAGTATCTCTACGTAATTATTTATTGTATCTCTCTGCGAACAACTTAATACTCTCTGTGTTTTTAATATCACCTCTGCGTTTTTGGATGGCATTTTATTCTCTACGATTTTAAGGATAGTTCCCAACTCTTTGATTGGTAAAATCTTAGCGTTATTAATATGTGAATGACAGCGTTTGATTTATATATTTATTGCATTTATTACAGTCTTGGCTCTGCATTTTACCTATTCACTCACAATTTTTACAGTTATGCATACATCTCATTTTACTCTACGTTTTTTTTGGATCACATATTGACTGCATCTATTACAGTCTTGGCTCTGCGTTTTACCTATACGCTCACATTTTACACAATTATGCTTACCTCTCATTTTACTCTGCGTTTTTTTGGGGGATAACATATTGACTGCGTCTATTACAATCTTGGCTCTGTGTTTTACCTATACACTCACGTTTTACACAGTTATGCTTACCTCTCATTTTACTCTGTGTTTTTTGGGACCATGTTTTGACTACATTTATATCTCCCCTTTTCTTTAAAATGCATTTGACACAGCGAATTTGTACTGTAGAGACAACTATTTATGGTGATTTCTAGACCACGATTTCTGCATCACTAACACGGAGATTTATATAACCTTTAGGCAATGTTTTTACTGTGTAAATGATGTTGTTTCTATAGTGTAATGGTGGTGTTTTAATGGCAGAGAAATTCCCTTGATTATTGATAACGGATATCCATGCACAGCAATATTATATTTGTACAGAGATATCACCGTTGACGGCGAAATATTAGACAGCAATGTCATTTTAGTTCTTCTATATAATATGCTTGATAGAAAATGTTATAATCTAAACAGATGTGAATGTTTATGATCGCGATTTATATGTTATGTGAACTATGCTGACATGGATAGTGATTCCATTGGACAGAATTTTATAGACAACAATTTTATGAACAGCGTAGATTCGGTTTCATATATTGTTTGGTCAACGATTTTATATACTTAATAGTCAGCAACTTCATAGGGTGGAGAGACAGCATTATCACGCCTTTAATCTACAGCCTTCTATTGTAACTAATGTCAGACAGATATGCCATGGCTACGCTGTGTTTCCATTGGTAATATTAATGGACTGAGTATTTATTATAGACAGCGATCACATACCTTTACAGACAACTCCATTTTATTGGTTAGATAATGGTTGATGACAGCGATCCTGTCTCCTTTCTAACAGCGATTTAAATACTTTATATGGACGCTCTATTAGGTATCATGGATAGCAACATCACACCTTTATAGATAGTGTGTTGTGTAATTCTTTAGACAGCCACTTAATGTAGTCTTTGGCAGTGAATTCATTTGTTATTGAGCGATTGGTTAGACAAAGTTTTTTTTTAAAAACAACCAACAAGTATCAGTATAAAAATCACAATAAATATAAATGTTGAATTACAATTAAAATGTATCAACCCTTCTATAGATTGATAAAATCTGAGACACGATCAACCAAAGACAATGGTCTCTTAAATCACGTCTTAATATGAAGTTTGATATCTTTATTATCACTATGAAGTCGCATATCAATTATTGTTGTTTACATGAATTGTCCATTGAATTCTAAGAGCCTCCTTATGATCAATTTGTGTTCTGGAAAAGATAGGCATAATACCAGGGTTAAGTGACGTGTGCACAGGAAAAGGTAATCCTTCTACAACCAGCATGTTGGGTTTTTGGTTTCATTGTTTCAATGTTTAGTTTTTGAAATATTATTGCTTTATCAAGGGTGAACAGACTTCACTTGAACCTTCTTCAAAATCGAACCTTTAATCAATATTTAACCTTATACTTAGCTACTTTATCTAACATGCTTAATTAGGTACGTTAACCAACATCTCATTTAAGGTGAAGTGAACTTCGAGGAAAATAGAAGTATATTTGCTACACAAGAAAATTATAAATTTTATTAATATTAAATGATATAAAAGTTTTAAAAGTTTATTTGATTTTTATAAAAACATATGGGGTTATCATTTGTTAGACAGGGATATAAATGTTGAGTTAATAGGACTTGTTAGACGTAATGGTTTTGGTTTGTTAGCGAAGTCGTTTAATAGCTTGCAAAATTTTAAATTGAGATCAGATGTCATCTTGCGTCTTGTCGACTGGTTGCTTGGGTGCGTGGGTATAGTCTTCTTGTCAATTAATTCAGTCTCCTAGCGTGTTGTTTTTTCTTGAGTCATCGGTCCAGATAGGTTATGTTGCACCAAGGAAATTTCCGCGCCTATCGCCTGGGGACGGCATGATTCCTGATGAGAGAATCATTGTGTGCCCTATTGGATAGAGGCGAATGATAACTTGGTCGAAGTCTGTGTTTCCTGATGTGGGTGGTTGTTCATTGATGTTGGTGTTGGGTTTGTGACGCCTTAATGTGTATGGGTTGCGCGCCATGAGGTTTCTAGTTACTGGTCGTCAAGGCCATTGTGTCAGGATTGTGGATGTTGTCCCTTAGCTTCTAGGTGTTGTCGTGTTTGTGTCGGGCGGGTAGTCATTTCTAACTGTCTTTGATTTCCGCATGTTTCTCCCAATTGCTCGATGTTCTAGTGTGTTGAGTCGTTGTCGTCTGTTTCCTAATATATGTGCATGGTGTTTGTCGTTAGGTTGTGGTTTAATTGTTGTCGTCATTGCCTTCCTGCCTAAAAACAAAAAAAAAATTGCACTTTTTTCTTCGCTTGTAGTCGTAAATAGGGGTCTTTACATATGGTATCAGAGCGGGTTGAACCCACGACTTGGGATCACTACGGCTTTCATTGATGTGATATTTGATTATAATGTTGCTAATTAATTTGACTTGTATTCGTGTAGGTAAGCATGGTTAGAGGACACCGTGGAGGTAGACGACGGGGTGTTAGGGGAGGAGGCGCGACGCCCCGAGTAGCATCCACACATGAGGGGTATAACCCCCAGGGAGATGAACAGGTTGTCGAGAAGGAGCAGATAGTGGTGGGTGATGTGGTTGGGATAATGAGGTCCTTTCAGTGGATGTCTGAGGCACTGATCAGTCGTTTGGACATAGATGAGTTCAGGGTGTCGGCACCCCTTGAGGGTCCACCGCGCGCTCCAGTCGGTACTGGTAGCATTCACCGCGAACTCAAGAAGGTCAAATTTCCTGAGTTCTTTGGTGCCTCAGACGACGCAGCCACCAAGGCATGGTTGGAGGATATGGTGATGTGCTTTTCCCTTCGTGACTATACCTCCAACATGAAGGTCTGCATGGTAGTATTTCAACTGAAGGGGAGCACTCTTCTATGGTGGAAGACGCTACTGCCACAATTGAACATGGTCGTCGAAGAGAGGTACCTATCAGAGGAATTAATTGAGCATCGGCTCAACAAGTTCAACACCTTGAGACAGGGCGATCGTATGGTGCCCGAGTATGAGGCCCTTTTTATGGAGTTTCTTTGGTATGCTCCACACCTTAATACCGAGAAACTTAAGGTCAACAGGTTCTTGTTTGGCCTTAATGTCAGCATACGTGCAAAGGTTAGGATTTTG
Source organism: Picea engelmannii (assembly GCA_009831015.1). NCBI lineage: Eukaryota > Viridiplantae > Streptophyta > Pinopsida > Pinales > Pinaceae > Picea > Picea engelmannii. The sequence goes on from ML804095.1 coordinate 127,731, forward strand.
ATGCCTTGGACCTTGCATGATGATGTCCAGAAGGCCCTCATAGCATAGGAGGAGCTTATCAGCAAGGTTCAGAGCCGGACTCCAACGAGACCAACAGTGCATGTGTCATCTGGTGTGCAACAGCATCAGACACTAGCTAGGCGCTCATCGGGATATCATGTCTTCCAGAGAGGATCCACTTTCACTACACCTCGATGATCAGTGCATCAGAAGCAGGCTCCTTACCGAGGACCATAGCACCAGCAGCAATAGTTTAGGCTTGTTCAGCAGAACAAAATAGGATTTTAGTTCGATGGGTCGTTAGCTTCTACTTCGGGTACCAGGAGTACTAGACTAAAGAAGGGGTGTTGGACATGTGGGGAGCCACACTACCAACGCGACTGCCCAGTGGAGAGGACTAGAGCATATGGATCAGTCGAACCCACTACCGTGGGAGGTTTGGGGAAGGCCCATCGGATTCATGTAACGGTGAATAACCGCCAGGCAAAGCACCAATCGAATGTGCTCGAGACGTCAGGTACCGTTTTTTACCAGACCCTTAGTATTTTGATAGATCCAGGTGCTACCGAGAGTTTCATTTTAGGTGCAGCGCTAAAAGGGATTAAGGTAAAGGCATTCGAACGTGATGAGTTTAGCTTAGTAGAAATGGCTTCTGGAGACAAACAAAAGGTTGGAGGGAAGGTTATGGGTTGTAGCCTTAACTTGGGAGATTGTTTCACCATGGCCAACCTGTACATCACGATCTTAGGATCTTATGACGTCATGATCAATATGGACTAGTTGGAATCGCATGAGGCGATACTCAACTGTAAAACAAAACAGTTGAGCTTGGTCGATGATGAGGAATAGAGACCCATGATTGTAGGTCAGAACCAGGGATTTTCCCTGAGGTTCATCTCTCCCTTGCAGCTATGGAAGAGCCTGTGCAAAAGATGTAATCTTTATGCGATCCTTGCGTTAAATGAGAAGGGAGTAGGAAAAGGTCTAGAACACCTTCCAGTGGTGAGAGAGTTTGCGAACATCTTCCTAGAGGAGTTACCTAGGATGTCCTTGGAGAGGGAATTGGAATTTACCATAGACCTAAAACCAGGGGGAACTGATAGCGAGAACGCCTTATCAGATGTCAACCCCATAGTTATAGGAGTTGAGAATGAAACTAAAGAATTTGTTGGACCTAGGACTGATACGTCCAAGTGTGTCACCGTGGGGTGCGCCTGTTATTTTCATATGAAATAAGGATGGGTCGTGGAGACTCTGCATTGACTACCATTAATTGAACAAGGCAATGATCAAGAATCAGTATTTGTTGCCAAGGATTGATGCTCTATTTGATCAAATTAAGGGCACGAAAGTGATTTCAAAGATCGACTTGAGATCAGGGTATCACCAATTATAGATCAAGGAGGATGACATTACGAGTTTATTGTTTTACCGTTTGGAATGACGAACGCCCCATGGGTATTTATGAGTTTGATAAACGGGGTGTTCCATGAGTACTTGGAAAAGTTCGTCCAAGTATTCATTGACGATATTTTGATTTACTCTCAAACGATGGAGGAGCATGATGATCACTTGCGCTTGGTACTACGGTGTCTACGAGAGAACAAATTATATGGGAAAATGTCTAAATGCTCATTTTATCAATCTAAGATTCACTACTTAGGGCATGTCATCTCCAGCGAAGGTATCGCCATGGATTCATCAAAGGTCAAGGCCATTATGGAATGGCCTACACTAACGAATTTCCTAGAAGTGCGTAGCTTCATGGGTTTAGCGGGATACTATCGATGGTTCGTCAAGGGATTTTCGAAGATAGCAAATCCGATCACGGAATTGCATAAAAAGAACAAGAAGTTTGTTTGGACCAAGAAATGCGTGGAGGCATTTCGGAGGCTCGAGGCATTGTTGACTACGACACCGATACTAAAGTTCCCTGACATGGATGTGGAATTCTTGGTATGCACTGACACATCCAAGGAAGGCTTAGGCGAAATCCTGATGCAAGATGGTCGAGGGATCGCTTACATCTCGAGAAATTTGAGAAGGCATGAGGAGAACTATGTGACGCATGATTTGGAGTTGTTATCCATTGTTTATGCCTTGAGAGTTTGGAGACACTACCTTATTGGACGAAAATTTGAACTAAAAACGGACCACTGAGGACTACGGAACATCTTTTCGCAAAGCGACCTAAACACACGACAACGGCATTGGTCGGAATTTCTCAGCGAGTATGATTTTGAGATTACTTACATAAAGGGAACCGTGAATAGACTGGATGATACATTGAGTTGGAGACCATGCATATTTTTGGTGATGCCTCTTTAGACGAATCCACGTGAAAAGATTCTAACTTTACAGCGCAACGATGACTGGTACAAAGAGGTCAAGGATTTTATTGGACAGTACACCATGATGGTACCACGATTTGTAGGATTTATGTTGGAAGACGACGGATTATTGAGATTTAACAATCACATTTACATACCACTGAATGGCGAGTTGAGGAGTTTGATCCTAAATGAGGCTCACATAGAAGTGTACATGGATCACCTGGGAGTCACGAAAATGAGGGCAGACCTTAAACCCTTATTCTTCTGGAAAGGAATGAAGGCATACATAGTCAACTACGTGGAAAGATGTCTAGAATGTCAACAAGTGAAGGTTGAACATAGACATCCAGCACGATTACTATAGCCACGCGTTATTCTGGAATTGAAATGGGAGGTCATTTCGATGGATTTCATTGTTGGATTGCCACTGATGACAAGGAGACACGACTCGATTTTTGTGGTAGTCGACACTCTAACGAAGAGTGCTCATTTTATTCCTATGTGTACGATGTATCAGGAACCTGACATAGCTATAGTTTCCATCAGTGAGATTGTGAGGCTACATATCATGCCTAAGAGGATTATATCCGATCAAGGATCGATGTTTACTGGATGATTTTGGACTAGTTTCCAAGAGGCCTTGGGAAACCAACTTAACTTTAGTACTATGTATCACCCGGAGACAAATGGGCAAACCGAACGAACAAACCAAATCTTGGAAGAAATGTTGAGCATGTACGTGATGGACCAACATAAGTGTTGGGAAGCATTCTTTCCACTGGTATAATTCACATATAACAACAGTTACCAAAGCACCATTAAGATGGCGCCTTTCGAGTTTCTTTATGGGCGACTGTGTCGGACGCCTTTGATTTTGGATCGTCTTGAGGATAGGGTTCTGGTGGGACCAGAAGCGATCCAATAAATGGAAGATCAAATGAAAACAATAAGACAAAGGATCAAAGAAACGCAGGATCGACAAAAGAGTTATGTCGATGCGCACCTTGTCGACCGTAGTTACGAAGTTGGAGATCGAGTATTCTTGAGGGTAAAATCGCATAAGAGTTCGATCAAGTTTGGAAAGGGTGTTAACTCTCTCCTAGGTTCGTGGGACCTTTCGAGATTGTGGAGAAGACGGGGCCTATGGCCTATCGACTAGCCTTACATGATTCTTTGAGGCGTATGCACGATGTTTTTCATGTATCTGTTTTGAGACATTATGTTAGTGATCCTACACATGTATTTGACATGAGTTCCTTGAAAGTATCTGACAAGGGTGCGCTCACGGCTGAGCCGATCCGCATCCTGGATCATCGCATTAGAAATCTACGACGTCGAACAGTAGATCAGGTCAAGGTCCAGTGGGACAACTATAGTCTTCACTCAGCGACCTGGGAGGACGCATATGATATGCACCAACAGTGTCCATTTTTGTTTGATAGATAGACTTATGATACTATGATACACATTATTTCAACACTTATATACTATGAAACTTCCAGACGGAGTTTAGACCAAGAGGGGGTGTATGTAAAATCCAGCTCTTGTGCATACTGAGTGAACTTATTCTTTCAAGACACTTGCTTGCAAGTGATCTTGATTATTATACTATTGGTCGTTTGATTATGATTATGAGGCATTATGGATATGGTTACATGTATTTTGTGTATTTACATAGACATGTGCTATTGATTGGGTTCTCCTGAGTGTGAAGGAATTTGGACCTCGAGGATGCAGAGGCATCGATGAAACCCCTTGGACTCTGGATTGAGTCAGGGAGTGGACTATTGGGTTTTGATTGTTCTTGATATGACATATGTACATTTGATTAGATGTTATGATGATTGATTATTATCGCTGACATGATTTGTTGATGATGCATGCTGACGATAGCTTGCCGACCAGACTCACATGTGGAGTAGAGGGGTCACGCACGATGACCAGAGACTTTGAGGGAGAGGTGTGAACAACATCCCTACCACAAACTACTAGCACTCTTTTCATGGCTCGAACTGTAAATTAACGATTACCTAGTTCGAGAAGACCCATGATGCCTTGAGGACAGACTATGACAGTCGCTCACGATGATTCTAAGGGGTGCGCAATATGGCAGGGGCCTTATTCCTTAGAGGCCCTTAGTCTCCCACAAGATCACCTAGCGGAGTATTAAATCCAGGGGTTTTTAATGTCTACCAAGTCAGTCAAGAGGCGAGTGGCACCCTTGGAGTGCGTAGTGTGTCCTGAAGGGAACGTCACACAAGGAAAACAGAAAGAGGCGAGTGGCACCCTTGGAGCACGTAGTGCGTACTAAAGGGCACATCGTGCAAGGAAAAAGGAAAAAGGCAAGTGGCACCCTTGGAGCACGTAGTGCGTCCTGAAGGGCACGTCACGCAAAAAAAATGGAAAAAGGCGAGTGGCACCCTTGGAGCACCTAGTGTGTCCTGAAGGGCACGTCGTGATTTAAATGGGTAAGTGAATAAACCTAGTTGGCCTTAAAATGAATGATGTGATAAGTAAGATTTAAAAACAATTTCCCTAATAAAAATGTCGCCCGGCCTAGGAAATTAAAATCTAGGTCTAAGTAACACATGTGGTCAAAAAAAAAAATCAAATTAAACATGTAACAAGAAGGGGGTAAGAAATTCAATTAAATTATTAAAATCAAATTTCAATGGGGGATTAAAATTTTAAAAGGGAAATTATTGTTTTATCTACATATGCTATTTTAAATTTTAATTAAAAATAAAAAGGGGTAAATGGTTGTTTTCTACACTTGCTAATTTGAGTTTTAGTTAAAAAAGGAAAAGAGGGAAACTTAGAAAAATTAAGAAACTAAAGGAAAAAGGGGAAACATAAAGAAAAATGGAAACGTAAGGAAAAAGTTGAATGTCTAACTTAGTAAGGAATCTTGCCTTTAAGAACCTTCTAAATATGAACTCAACTAGGAATTTAGTAAGGCGTAAGTCATTTAAGATGTGGAAGGGAATATTGGGACACCAAGGAGCATTTTTAGGAATGTTTTTAGGTGGGTGAGGGAAATAGGAATAATTAAATAATTAATGAAATTAATTTTCTGGTGCAACTAGGGGGATGGGTGACATGTGTACAGGGGAGGTTTTTTCTGATTAAATTAATGAAAAAGAAATTAAATGAGAATTTGGGAAAGAAATCACTTTAAAAATCTGTAAAAAGGATGGAGGAGCAAGAGTATAGATCTCATCTTTATGCGTAACGTTACGCTGCTGAATTTTTGTCTTGACTGAACTTATATTGTGGGAGTTGGGATACCCAGCTCAGGTAACGAGTGGTAGTTCGACCTTGCGAGGCAAGTTGGGTGATAGTTGTTCTATGTTATAGTGTGTGTGTCCCCTTTGTGGCTCAGGGGGATCATAGGGAAGAAGAGTACCCCTAGCATTGGTTGGGAAGTACCGGTGAGGTCACATCAGTCGACAAGCGGAAGCTGGACGGAGCGCGCGGGACAGAAACTACTGAGAAATCGCATTTGGGTAAGGTACGTTGATCTAATTGTTGCTTGCAATGAATTTAAATTTATTCATGTTATTCCTCTGTGCTCGTTTAAGATTTCATTTCCATGTGTTGTCTTGCACCTTCTTTCCTTCGGTATTGTAATTCCCTTGCTTGTTGTTTTCTAAATGAATTTATTTTGGTGAACCCAACTTTTAATTTCATTAACTTATCTGTGTGGGTTTTATTTATTATTATGAAGATATTGCACTTTATCTTCAGCCCTTATTCCTAGGTCATCATTCCATTCCTAAGAAATTGGCCAGGAGCCGAATCGGCGGTCGTCACTTCAGTGTTTAAATACCTATAGATTCTAATGCCCTGCTTTTCTGTGCATGGATGATGAGCGAAGGATAATTTTTCCCAACTGTGTACCCCTTACTTATCTCTATGTTTGATTGATTCATGGTTGAATGATTGTCCTTGCACCTTCTTGCGATTAAGTATCTCTGCGTAATCATTTATCGTTTCTCTTTGTGAACTGCTTAATACTCTCTGCGTTTTTAATATCACCTCTGCGTTTTTGGATGGCATTTTATTCTCTGCGATTTTAATGACAGCTCCCAGCTATTTGATTGGTAAAATATTAGCATTATTAATATGTGAATGACAACGTTTGATTTATATATTGATTGTGTTTATTACAGTCTTGGATTTGAGTTTTACCTATTCACTCACGATTTTTACAGTTATGCATACATCTCATTTTACTCTATGTTTTTTTTTGGGATCACATATTGACTGTGTCTATTACAGTCTTGGCTCTGTGTTTTACCTATACACTCACGTTTTACACAGTTATGATTACCTCTCATTTTACTCTACGTTTTTTTTTGGGATCACATATTGACTGCGTCTATTACAGTCTTGGCTCTGCATTTTACCTATACACTCATGTTTTACACAGTTATGCTTACCTCTCATTTTACTCTGTGTTTTTTGGGACCATGTTTTGACTGTGTTTATATCTCCCCTTTTCTTTAAAGCACCTTTTACACAGTGAATTTGTAATGTAGAGACAACGATTTTTGGTGATTTCTAGACCACGATTTATGCATCACTCACACGGAGATTTTCGTAACCTTTAGACAGCGTTTTTACTGTGAAAATGATCATGTTTCTATAGTGAAATGGTGGTGTTTTAATGGCAGTGAAATTCCCTTGATTCTTTATAGAGGATAGCCATGCATAGCGATATTATATTTGTACAGAAATATCACCGTTGACGGTGAAATATTAGACAGCAATGTCATTTTAATTCTGCTATATAATATGCTTGATAGACAGGGTTATAATCTAAACATATGTGAATGTTTATGGTCACGATTTATATGCTATGTGAACTGCGCCGACATAGATAGTGATTCCATTGGACATAATTTTATAGACGGCAATTTTATGAATAGCGTAGATTCAATTTCATATATTGTTAGGTAAACGATTTTATATACTTAATAGTCAGCGACTTCATAGGGTGGACAGACAGCGTTATCACGCCTTTAATCTATAGCCTTCTATTGTAACTAATGTTGAACAGCTATGCCATGGCTAGGGTGCATTTCCATTGGTAATATTAATGGACTGGGTATTTATTATAGACA
>ML804095.1:135289-151605 GCA_009831015.1 Picea engelmannii
TGGCCCAGATGAGGCTACATGGGAAATGGAGGATGCCATGAGACAGGCATATCCAATTTTGTTTACTTATGTACATGTAATTCATGTTAGTAGCTAAGAACATCGAGGACGATGTTCCTTTTAAGGGGGAGGGAATTGTAACATCATGTTTCCCCCAAATTGTAAATGTAACTAGACTGGCCAAGGACTATGGCAAACTCATAAGTATGAATATGTGATGTAAATGGACCTGCATGAAGAGGTCAATGAATGTGAATAATATATTGAATTTATTGTAGGACTGCAGAGAGGGGATGTGCAGAAAAGAGACCACGATGGTGGTGGAAGGCACCTGAAAAGGTGGCGTTAACTTCCATCGAGAATTAAATACCGTATTTGGACTCCACTGGCCCGGAGAACCAAAAGCGGCTCACTGGCCCTGAAATTCAATGCCTCGCAGGCTGGTAGGCGGATGGCTTGATGAGGGATGGGATGGTAAACCGCCCATCCATAGAGTCGTCAGGCATGATCGGCGCGAGGTTAATCGTGCCACACGCAACCTCGCGAGAGGATAAGGCGTATGGCAGAAATGATTGAGGGGGCAGACAGGAGGGGAACTCTGGCATTATGCAGAGTGAGTGATAGCAGAGAGGAAGGATTGCAACCTTTGCTCCTGGTCACTGGCAGACAGAGAGATGCAGTCTCGGAGCATCGTGGTCTCAGCTCGGGGGTGGCTAGCGGTAAATCCATTGGGAGTCGCTGAGCCTACGGTTGGGTGGAAACGAGCACCCCTCTCAGCAGTTGCACCATTTCTGGTGTTATTTCGGATAAGTGTTTTTACATATTTGTATCTTGAAATTTATAGAATGATATATATATGTATATGTCCTAGAACTGTGAAATTATGTATGATCTCTGTGTAAGAATGTATGTGCAGTGTTTGATAATAACTAATGGACATATGCTTGTAATAGAGGAATCCATGCACGACTTACGTCGATAAAAATGAATCTAATCATGCCCAGGTTGAACTAAGTCAGGTATCCAGCCCGTTCTCGGGAAATTGTTTCCCTTATCTGTATCCAGGAATGGACCAAAATAGACCTCTTCACGGAGATTCCCTCCTTAGAAAGGTTTACCAAGAACCTGGGAAAAGGGCGTGAATGTGCAAGTCTTAACAACCCTGTGCGAAGAGGAATGACTCTCTTGAAATCCCGAAGTAGCAGCGTAAGGATAAGTATTGATCAATGGATGAGATCCCGTCGGGGAATCTGCGGTCATTCACGACCGTTAGATCGTAGGAATGAATGAGGGCGTAAATGGCCTTAACCCTTTTTCCTCTATCTTCGTGAGTAGCGAGGAAATCCGAATCGTAGAACCCCAGACTCCATGAGAACATCTGGACCGTTGGTTTGTCCACGTCCAAAGAGCAGTGGGAAAGGGCGCAGCATCGGGACCGATCTGAACCGTCAGATCTTAGCCAGGGCACCCGACAGACGTTAGATTTATAGGGAGATAAACGAGGGTTAAGCCCTCGTGAATAGGACCTTGCTACCTCGGAGGTCCGCTCCAAGTCGCAAGCGGCGAGGCTACGAGAGGATCTGAGCCATCCATCCGAGGAGGACAGGTGGCAGAGATCCAGGGATCTCGTGAGCTCGGGGTTCGCGGGGTAGAAGTCCAAAAGTTGGACGCTCCAAGTTGTGAGCGGCGAGGCTCCAAGAGGATCTGAACAGTCCATCCGAGGAGGACAGGTGGCAGGGATCCAGGGATCTCATGAGCTCGGGGTTTGCGGGGTAGAAGTCCAAAAGTTGGACTCTCCAAGTCACGAGCGGCGAGGCTGCGAGAGGATCTGAGTCGTCCATCCGAGGAGGACAGGTGGCGGAGATCCAGGGATCTCGCTACCTCGGAGGTTCGCGAGGTAAGAGCCCGAATTTTGGATGTTCTAAGTCGTGAAGCGGTGAAGTGGCGAGAGGTTGTGAGTCGTCCATCTGGGGAGGACAGGTAGCAGAGATCAAGGAGATCTCATGAACTTGGGAGCTCGCAGGGTGAACGCCCAAGTATTTGGTGTTAAAAGTCGCGAGACACGAGGTCGCGAAGCAGCGAAGTAGCGAAGTCACGGAAGGATTCGAGTTGTCCATCCGAGGAGGACAAGTGGCAGAGATCGAGAAGATCTCGCGAACTCGGAAGTTCGCAGGGTGAACGCCCAAGTATTTGGCGTTAAAAGTCGTGAGACACGAAGTCGCAAGGCAGCGAAGTGGCGAGAGGATCCGGGCCGTCCATGCGAGAAGGACATGTGGTAGAGATTTAGGGATCTCGCTACCTCGGAGGCTCGCGAGGTAGGAGTCCAAAAGTTGGACGCTCCAAGTCGCGAGTGGCGAGGCCACGAGAGGATCCGAGCCGTCCATCCAAGAAAGACAGGTGGCAGAGATCCAAGGATCTCGCTACCTCGGAGGCTCGCGAGGTAGGAGTCCAAAAGTTCAACGCTCCAAGTCGCGAGTGGCGAGGCCACGAGAGGATCCGAGCCATCCATCCGAGAAGGACAGGTGGCAGAGATCCAAGGATCTTGCTACCTCGGAGGCTCGTGAGGTAGGAGTCCAAAAGTTGGACGCTCCAAGTCACGAGTGGCGAGGCCACGAGAGGATCCGAGCCGTCCATCCGAGAAGGACAGGTGGAAGAGATCCAGGGATCTCGCTACCTCGGACGTTCACGAGGTAAAATTCCAAAGTTGGATGCTCCAAGTCGCGAATGGTGAAGCCACGAGAGGATCTGAGTCGTCCATAGTTGAGGACGCATGTCAGGAGATCCAAGAGATCTCGTGAACTCAGAGGTTCACGAGGTAAGAGCCCAAAGGTTGGGTGCTCCAAGCTGCGAGTAGCGAGGTGCCGAGAGCCGAGCACGAGAGAACACCTGGCAACCCTCAAGGTAGGGCCCGCATGACTAACGGGTGGACACGTATCGCCTAGAGAAGGGAGTCAATGCTCCGTTGACTGATCGTGTCTCGGGAGATCGCAACAAGAGAGCACGAGAGTTCAACTCACAAACTCACGAGGGTGTGAGTTGCGAGAGGCGCTGACGTTTAAGCCTAGCCTACGGTTACAGGTGGGGAGGGCGCTAACTAAGAAAGGAGCTATACCCATTTCGTGATCTCGGGTATCGGTGATTTGTAAAGAAAATTCGAGGGCCTTTGATTCACGACTCGCAAGGTCGCGAGTTGTGAAAGGCGCCTGGTTTGTTTGACCTGTGGTCCTAACCCACGATCAGAGGGAGGTGAACAAGGAAGAACTAGCCTGCACTAGACCCCTGTAGGACTCCGGGAATTCTCATTATTAAGAATTCAACCAAAAATTTTGATATTAGGTAGTGGGTGTGTTACAGTTAACGATTACCTAGTTCAGGAATACCCATGATGTCGTGAGGGAAAACTGTGACAGTCACTCACGATGATTCTAAGGGGCATGCAATAAGATAGGGGCCTTATTCCTTAGAGGCCCTTAGTCTCCCATAAGATCACTTGGTGAAGTATTGACTCCAGGGGTTTTTCATGTCTACCAAGTCAGTCAAGAGGTGAGTGGCACCCTTGGAGCACGTAGTGCGTCCTGAAGGGCACGTCGCCCAAGGAAAACAAAAAGAGGCGAGTGCACCCTTGGAGCACGTAATGCGTCCTGAAGGGCACGTCATGAAAGGAAAACGGAAAAATGTGAGTGGCACCCTTGGAGCACGTAGTGCATCCTAAAGGTAACGTCATGCAAGGAAAACAGAAAAAGGCAAGTGACACCCTTAGAGCACCTAGTGCATCCTAAAGGGCATGTCGCGATTTCAACGAGTAAGTGAATAAACCTAGTTGGCCTTAAAATGAATGATGTGATAAGTAAAATTTAAAAACAATTTCCCTAATAAAAATGTCGCTAGCCTAGGAAATTAAAATCTAGGTCTAAGTAACACATGTGGTCAAAAAAAAAAAAATTAAACATGTAACAAGAAGGGCGTAAGAAATTCAATTAAATTATTAAAATCAAATTTCAATGGGGGGAATTAAAATTTTAAAAGGGAAATGATTTTTTTTATATACATTTGTTATTTTAAATTTTAATTAAAAATAAAAAGGGGTAAATGGTTGTTTTTACACTTGCTAATTTGAGTTTCAGTTAAAAATGGAAAAGAGGGAAACTTAGAAGAATTAGGAAACTAAAGGAAAAAGGGGAAACACAAAGAAAAAGGAAAACGTAAGGAAAAAGATGAATGTCTAACTTAGTAAGTAATCTTGCCTTTAAGAACCTTCTAAATATGAACTCAACTAGGAATTTAGTAAGGCGTAAGTCATTTAAGATGTGTAATGGAATATTGGGACACCAAGGAGAGTTTTTAGGAATGCTTTTGGGTGGGTGAGGGAAATAGGAATAATTAAATAATTAATGAAATTAATTTTCTGGTGCAACTAGGGGGATGGGTGACATGTGTACGGGTGAAGTTTTTTCTGATTAAATTAATGAAAATGAAATTAAATGAGAATTTAGGAAAGATATCACTTAAAAACTCTATAAAAAGGATGGAGGAGGAGAAGTATGGATCTCATCTTTATGCATAACGTTACGCTACTGAATTTTTGTCTCGAATGAACTTATCTTGTGGGAGTTGGGATACCCAACTCGGGTAATGAGTGGTAGCTCGAACTTGTGAGGCGAGCTAGGTGCTATTTGTTCTGTGGTATAGTGTGTGTGGCCCCTTTGCAGATCGGGGGGCTCAGGGAGAAGAAGAGTACCCCTAGCGTTGGCTGGGAGGTACTGGTGAGGTCACATCGGTCGGCAAGCGGAAGCTGGACAGAGCGCGCGGGACAGAAACTACTAAGAAATCGCATTTGGCTAAGGTACGTCGGTCTAATTGTTACTTGCAATGAATTTAAATTTACTCATGTTATTCCTCTGTGCTCATTTAAGATTTCATTTACATGCGTTTTCTTGCACCTGCTTTCCTTCAGTATTGTAATTCCCTTGCTTGATGTTTTCTAAATGGATTTCCTTTGGCGAACCCAACTTCTGATTTCATTGACTTATTTGTGTGGGTTTTATTGATTATTATGAAGAGACTGTGCTTTATCTTCAACCCTTATACCTAGGTCATCAGTCCATGCCTGAGGAGTCGGCTAGGAACCGAATCAACAGTCGTCACTTCGGTGTTTAAAGACCTATAGATTCTAATGCCCTTATTTTCTATGCATGGATGATGAGTGAAGGATAATTTTTGCCCAACTGTATGCCCCTTACTTATCTATGTTTTTGATTGATTCATTATTGAATGATTTTCCTTGCACCTTCTTGCGATTGAGTATCTCTACGTAATTATTTATTGTATCTCTCTGCGAACAACTTAATACTCTCTGTGTTTTTAATATCACCTCTGCGTTTTTGGATGGCATTTTATTCTCTACGATTTTAAGGATAGTTCCCAACTCTTTGATTGGTAAAATCTTAGCGTTATTAATATGTGAATGACAGCGTTTGATTTATATATTTATTGCATTTATTACAGTCTTGGCTCTGCATTTTACCTATTCACTCACAATTTTTACAGTTATGCATACATCTCATTTTACTCTACGTTTTTTTTGGATCACATATTGACTGCATCTATTACAGTCTTGGCTCTGCGTTTTACCTATACGCTCACATTTTACACAATTATGCTTACCTCTCATTTTACTCTGCGTTTTTTTGGGGGATAACATATTGACTGCGTCTATTACAATCTTGGCTCTGTGTTTTACCTATACACTCACGTTTTACACAGTTATGCTTACCTCTCATTTTACTCTGTGTTTTTTGGGACCATGTTTTGACTACATTTATATCTCCCCTTTTCTTTAAAATGCATTTGACACAGCGAATTTGTACTGTAGAGACAACTATTTATGGTGATTTCTAGACCACGATTTCTGCATCACTAACACGGAGATTTATATAACCTTTAGGCAATGTTTTTACTGTGTAAATGATGTTGTTTCTATAGTGTAATGGTGGTGTTTTAATGGCAGAGAAATTCCCTTGATTATTGATAACGGATATCCATGCACAGCAATATTATATTTGTACAGAGATATCACCGTTGACGGCGAAATATTAGACAGCAATGTCATTTTAGTTCTTCTATATAATATGCTTGATAGAAAATGTTATAATCTAAACAGATGTGAATGTTTATGATCGCGATTTATATGTTATGTGAACTATGCTGACATGGATAGTGATTCCATTGGACAGAATTTTATAGACAACAATTTTATGAACAGCGTAGATTCGGTTTCATATATTGTTTGGTCAACGATTTTATATACTTAATAGTCAGCAACTTCATAGGGTGGAGAGACAGCATTATCACGCCTTTAATCTACAGCCTTCTATTGTAACTAATGTCAGACAGATATGCCATGGCTACGCTGTGTTTCCATTGGTAATATTAATGGACTGAGTATTTATTATAGACAGCGATCACATACCTTTACAGACAACTCCATTTTATTGGTTAGATAATGGTTGATGACAGCGATCCTGTCTCCTTTCTAACAGCGATTTAAATACTTTATATGGACGCTCTATTAGGTATCATGGATAGCAACATCACACCTTTATAGATAGTGTGTTGTGTAATTCTTTAGACAGCCACTTAATGTAGTCTTTGGCAGTGAATTCATTTGTTATTGAGCGATTGGTTAGACAAAGTTTTTTTTTAAAAACAACCAACAAGTATCAGTATAAAAATCACAATAAATATAAATGTTGAATTACAATTAAAATGTATCAACCCTTCTATAGATTGATAAAATCTGAGACACGATCAACCAAAGACAATGGTCTCTTAAATCACGTCTTAATATGAAGTTTGATATCTTTATTATCACTATGAAGTCGCATATCAATTATTGTTGTTTACATGAATTGTCCATTGAATTCTAAGAGCCTCCTTATGATCAATTTGTGTTCTGGAAAAGATAGGCATAATACCAGGGTTAAGTGACGTGTGCACAGGAAAAGGTAATCCTTCTACAACCAGCATGTTGGGTTTTTGGTTTCATTGTTTCAATGTTTAGTTTTTGAAATATTATTGCTTTATCAAGGGTGAACAGACTTCACTTGAACCTTCTTCAAAATCGAACCTTTAATCAATATTTAACCTTATACTTAGCTACTTTATCTAACATGCTTAATTAGGTACGTTAACCAACATCTCATTTAAGGTGAAGTGAACTTCGAGGAAAATAGAAGTATATTTGCTACACAAGAAAATTATAAATTTTATTAATATTAAATGATATAAAAGTTTTAAAAGTTTATTTGATTTTTATAAAAACATATGGGGTTATCATTTGTTAGACAGGGATATAAATGTTGAGTTAATAGGACTTGTTAGACGTAATGGTTTTGGTTTGTTAGCGAAGTCGTTTAATAGCTTGCAAAATTTTAAATTGAGATCAGATGTCATCTTGCGTCTTGTCGACTGGTTGCTTGGGTGCGTGGGTATAGTCTTCTTGTCAATTAATTCAGTCTCCTAGCGTGTTGTTTTTTCTTGAGTCATCGGTCCAGATAGGTTATGTTGCACCAAGGAAATTTCCGCGCCTATCGCCTGGGGACGGCATGATTCCTGATGAGAGAATCATTGTGTGCCCTATTGGATAGAGGCGAATGATAACTTGGTCGAAGTCTGTGTTTCCTGATGTGGGTGGTTGTTCATTGATGTTGGTGTTGGGTTTGTGACGCCTTAATGTGTATGGGTTGCGCGCCATGAGGTTTCTAGTTACTGGTCGTCAAGGCCATTGTGTCAGGATTGTGGATGTTGTCCCTTAGCTTCTAGGTGTTGTCGTGTTTGTGTCGGGCGGGTAGTCATTTCTAACTGTCTTTGATTTCCGCATGTTTCTCCCAATTGCTCGATGTTCTAGTGTGTTGAGTCGTTGTCGTCTGTTTCCTAATATATGTGCATGGTGTTTGTCGTTAGGTTGTGGTTTAATTGTTGTCGTCATTGCCTTCCTGCCTAAAAACAAAAAAAAAATTGCACTTTTTTCTT
The DNA here is from genome assembly GCA_009831015.1 of Picea engelmannii. NCBI lineage: Eukaryota > Viridiplantae > Streptophyta > Pinopsida > Pinales > Pinaceae > Picea > Picea engelmannii. Next base: position 143,321 of record ML804095.1, read on the forward strand.
CGCTTGTAGTCGTAAATAGGGGTCTTTACATATGGTATCAGAGCGGGTTGAACCCACGACTTGGGATCACTACGGCTTTCATTGATGTGATATTTGATTATAATGTTGCTAATTAATTTGACTTGTATTCGTGTAGGTAAGCATGGTTAGAGGACACCGTGGAGGTAGACGACGGGGTGTTAGGGGAGGAGGCGCGACGCCCCGAGTAGCATCCACACATGAGGGGTATAACCCCCAGGGAGATGAACAGGTTGTCGAGAAGGAGCAGATAGTGGTGGGTGATGTGGTTGGGATAATGAGGTCCTTTCAGTGGATGTCTGAGGCACTGATCAGTCGTTTGGACATAGATGAGTTCAGGGTGTCGGCACCCCTTGAGGGTCCACCGCGCGCTCCAGTCGGTACTGGTAGCATTCACCGCGAACTCAAGAAGGTCAAATTTCCTGAGTTCTTTGGTGCCTCAGACGACGCAGCCACCAAGGCATGGTTGGAGGATATGGTGATGTGCTTTTCCCTTCGTGACTATACCTCCAACATGAAGGTCTGCATGGTAGTATTTCAACTGAAGGGGAGCACTCTTCTATGGTGGAAGACGCTACTGCCACAATTGAACATGGTCGTCGAAGAGAGGTACCTATCAGAGGAATTAATTGAGCATCGGCTCAACAAGTTCAACACCTTGAGACAGGGCGATCGTATGGTGCCCGAGTATGAGGCCCTTTTTATGGAGTTTCTTTGGTATGCTCCACACCTTAATACCGAGAAACTTAAGGTCAACAGGTTCTTGTTTGGCCTTAATGTCAGCATACGTGCAAAGGTTAGGATTTTGATGCCTTGGACCTTGCATGATGATGTCCAGAAGGCCCTCATAGCATAGGAGGAGCTTATCAGCAAGGTTCAGAGCCGGACTCCAACGAGACCAACAGTGCATGTGTCATCTGGTGTGCAACAGCATCAGACACTAGCTAGGCGCTCATCGGGATATCATGTCTTCCAGAGAGGATCCACTTTCACTACACCTCGATGATCAGTGCATCAGAAGCAGGCTCCTTACCGAGGACCATAGCACCAGCAGCAATAGTTTAGGCTTGTTCAGCAGAACAAAATAGGATTTTAGTTCGATGGGTCGTTAGCTTCTACTTCGGGTACCAGGAGTACTAGACTAAAGAAGGGGTGTTGGACATGTGGGGAGCCACACTACCAACGCGACTGCCCAGTGGAGAGGACTAGAGCATATGGATCAGTCGAACCCACTACCGTGGGAGGTTTGGGGAAGGCCCATCGGATTCATGTAACGGTGAATAACCGCCAGGCAAAGCACCAATCGAATGTGCTCGAGACGTCAGGTACCGTTTTTTACCAGACCCTTAGTATTTTGATAGATCCAGGTGCTACCGAGAGTTTCATTTTAGGTGCAGCGCTAAAAGGGATTAAGGTAAAGGCATTCGAACGTGATGAGTTTAGCTTAGTAGAAATGGCTTCTGGAGACAAACAAAAGGTTGGAGGGAAGGTTATGGGTTGTAGCCTTAACTTGGGAGATTGTTTCACCATGGCCAACCTGTACATCACGATCTTAGGATCTTATGACGTCATGATCAATATGGACTAGTTGGAATCGCATGAGGCGATACTCAACTGTAAAACAAAACAGTTGAGCTTGGTCGATGATGAGGAATAGAGACCCATGATTGTAGGTCAGAACCAGGGATTTTCCCTGAGGTTCATCTCTCCCTTGCAGCTATGGAAGAGCCTGTGCAAAAGATGTAATCTTTATGCGATCCTTGCGTTAAATGAGAAGGGAGTAGGAAAAGGTCTAGAACACCTTCCAGTGGTGAGAGAGTTTGCGAACATCTTCCTAGAGGAGTTACCTAGGATGTCCTTGGAGAGGGAATTGGAATTTACCATAGACCTAAAACCAGGGGGAACTGATAGCGAGAACGCCTTATCAGATGTCAACCCCATAGTTATAGGAGTTGAGAATGAAACTAAAGAATTTGTTGGACCTAGGACTGATACGTCCAAGTGTGTCACCGTGGGGTGCGCCTGTTATTTTCATATGAAATAAGGATGGGTCGTGGAGACTCTGCATTGACTACCATTAATTGAACAAGGCAATGATCAAGAATCAGTATTTGTTGCCAAGGATTGATGCTCTATTTGATCAAATTAAGGGCACGAAAGTGATTTCAAAGATCGACTTGAGATCAGGGTATCACCAATTATAGATCAAGGAGGATGACATTACGAGTTTATTGTTTTACCGTTTGGAATGACGAACGCCCCATGGGTATTTATGAGTTTGATAAACGGGGTGTTCCATGAGTACTTGGAAAAGTTCGTCCAAGTATTCATTGACGATATTTTGATTTACTCTCAAACGATGGAGGAGCATGATGATCACTTGCGCTTGGTACTACGGTGTCTACGAGAGAACAAATTATATGGGAAAATGTCTAAATGCTCATTTTATCAATCTAAGATTCACTACTTAGGGCATGTCATCTCCAGCGAAGGTATCGCCATGGATTCATCAAAGGTCAAGGCCATTATGGAATGGCCTACACTAACGAATTTCCTAGAAGTGCGTAGCTTCATGGGTTTAGCGGGATACTATCGATGGTTCGTCAAGGGATTTTCGAAGATAGCAAATCCGATCACGGAATTGCATAAAAAGAACAAGAAGTTTGTTTGGACCAAGAAATGCGTGGAGGCATTTCGGAGGCTCGAGGCATTGTTGACTACGACACCGATACTAAAGTTCCCTGACATGGATGTGGAATTCTTGGTATGCACTGACACATCCAAGGAAGGCTTAGGCGAAATCCTGATGCAAGATGGTCGAGGGATCGCTTACATCTCGAGAAATTTGAGAAGGCATGAGGAGAACTATGTGACGCATGATTTGGAGTTGTTATCCATTGTTTATGCCTTGAGAGTTTGGAGACACTACCTTATTGGACGAAAATTTGAACTAAAAACGGACCACTGAGGACTACGGAACATCTTTTCGCAAAGCGACCTAAACACACGACAACGGCATTGGTCGGAATTTCTCAGCGAGTATGATTTTGAGATTACTTACATAAAGGGAACCGTGAATAGACTGGATGATACATTGAGTTGGAGACCATGCATATTTTTGGTGATGCCTCTTTAGACGAATCCACGTGAAAAGATTCTAACTTTACAGCGCAACGATGACTGGTACAAAGAGGTCAAGGATTTTATTGGACAGTACACCATGATGGTACCACGATTTGTAGGATTTATGTTGGAAGACGACGGATTATTGAGATTTAACAATCACATTTACATACCACTGAATGGCGAGTTGAGGAGTTTGATCCTAAATGAGGCTCACATAGAAGTGTACATGGATCACCTGGGAGTCACGAAAATGAGGGCAGACCTTAAACCCTTATTCTTCTGGAAAGGAATGAAGGCATACATAGTCAACTACGTGGAAAGATGTCTAGAATGTCAACAAGTGAAGGTTGAACATAGACATCCAGCACGATTACTATAGCCACGCGTTATTCTGGAATTGAAATGGGAGGTCATTTCGATGGATTTCATTGTTGGATTGCCACTGATGACAAGGAGACACGACTCGATTTTTGTGGTAGTCGACACTCTAACGAAGAGTGCTCATTTTATTCCTATGTGTACGATGTATCAGGAACCTGACATAGCTATAGTTTCCATCAGTGAGATTGTGAGGCTACATATCATGCCTAAGAGGATTATATCCGATCAAGGATCGATGTTTACTGGATGATTTTGGACTAGTTTCCAAGAGGCCTTGGGAAACCAACTTAACTTTAGTACTATGTATCACCCGGAGACAAATGGGCAAACCGAACGAACAAACCAAATCTTGGAAGAAATGTTGAGCATGTACGTGATGGACCAACATAAGTGTTGGGAAGCATTCTTTCCACTGGTATAATTCACATATAACAACAGTTACCAAAGCACCATTAAGATGGCGCCTTTCGAGTTTCTTTATGGGCGACTGTGTCGGACGCCTTTGATTTTGGATCGTCTTGAGGATAGGGTTCTGGTGGGACCAGAAGCGATCCAATAAATGGAAGATCAAATGAAAACAATAAGACAAAGGATCAAAGAAACGCAGGATCGACAAAAGAGTTATGTCGATGCGCACCTTGTCGACCGTAGTTACGAAGTTGGAGATCGAGTATTCTTGAGGGTAAAATCGCATAAGAGTTCGATCAAGTTTGGAAAGGGTGTTAACTCTCTCCTAGGTTCGTGGGACCTTTCGAGATTGTGGAGAAGACGGGGCCTATGGCCTATCGACTAGCCTTACATGATTCTTTGAGGCGTATGCACGATGTTTTTCATGTATCTGTTTTGAGACATTATGTTAGTGATCCTACACATGTATTTGACATGAGTTCCTTGAAAGTATCTGACAAGGGTGCGCTCACGGCTGAGCCGATCCGCATCCTGGATCATCGCATTAGAAATCTACGACGTCGAACAGTAGATCAGGTCAAGGTCCAGTGGGACAACTATAGTCTTCACTCAGCGACCTGGGAGGACGCATATGATATGCACCAACAGTGTCCATTTTTGTTTGATAGATAGACTTATGATACTATGATACACATTATTTCAACACTTATATACTATGAAACTTCCAGACGGAGTTTAGACCAAGAGGGGGTGTATGTAAAATCCAGCTCTTGTGCATACTGAGTGAACTTATTCTTTCAAGACACTTGCTTGCAAGTGATCTTGATTATTATACTATTGGTCGTTTGATTATGATTATGAGGCATTATGGATATGGTTACATGTATTTTGTGTATTTACATAGACATGTGCTATTGATTGGGTTCTCCTGAGTGTGAAGGAATTTGGACCTCGAGGATGCAGAGGCATCGATGAAACCCCTTGGACTCTGGATTGAGTCAGGGAGTGGACTATTGGGTTTTGATTGTTCTTGATATGACATATGTACATTTGATTAGATGTTATGATGATTGATTATTATCGCTGACATGATTTGTTGATGATGCATGCTGACGATAGCTTGCCGACCAGACTCACATGTGGAGTAGAGGGGTCACGCACGATGACCAGAGACTTTGAGGGAGAGGTGTGAACAACATCCCTACCACAAACTACTAGCACTCTTTTCATGGCTCGAACTGTAAATTAACGATTACCTAGTTCGAGAAGACCCATGATGCCTTGAGGACAGACTATGACAGTCGCTCACGATGATTCTAAGGGGTGCGCAATATGGCAGGGGCCTTATTCCTTAGAGGCCCTTAGTCTCCCACAAGATCACCTAGCGGAGTATTAAATCCAGGGGTTTTTAATGTCTACCAAGTCAGTCAAGAGGCGAGTGGCACCCTTGGAGTGCGTAGTGTGTCCTGAAGGGAACGTCACACAAGGAAAACAGAAAGAGGCGAGTGGCACCCTTGGAGCACGTAGTGCGTACTAAAGGGCACATCGTGCAAGGAAAAAGGAAAAAGGCAAGTGGCACCCTTGGAGCACGTAGTGCGTCCTGAAGGGCACGTCACGCAAAAAAAATGGAAAAAGGCGAGTGGCACCCTTGGAGCACCTAGTGTGTCCTGAAGGGCACGTCGTGATTTAAATGGGTAAGTGAATAAACCTAGTTGGCCTTAAAATGAATGATGTGATAAGTAAGATTTAAAAACAATTTCCCTAATAAAAATGTCGCCCGGCCTAGGAAATTAAAATCTAGGTCTAAGTAACACATGTGGTCAAAAAAAAAAATCAAATTAAACATGTAACAAGAAGGGGGTAAGAAATTCAATTAAATTATTAAAATCAAATTTCAATGGGGGATTAAAATTTTAAAAGGGAAATTATTGTTTTATCTACATATGCTATTTTAAATTTTAATTAAAAATAAAAAGGGGTAAATGGTTGTTTTCTACACTTGCTAATTTGAGTTTTAGTTAAAAAAGGAAAAGAGGGAAACTTAGAAAAATTAAGAAACTAAAGGAAAAAGGGGAAACATAAAGAAAAATGGAAACGTAAGGAAAAAGTTGAATGTCTAACTTAGTAAGGAATCTTGCCTTTAAGAACCTTCTAAATATGAACTCAACTAGGAATTTAGTAAGGCGTAAGTCATTTAAGATGTGGAAGGGAATATTGGGACACCAAGGAGCATTTTTAGGAATGTTTTTAGGTGGGTGAGGGAAATAGGAATAATTAAATAATTAATGAAATTAATTTTCTGGTGCAACTAGGGGGATGGGTGACATGTGTACAGGGGAGGTTTTTTCTGATTAAATTAATGAAAAAGAAATTAAATGAGAATTTGGGAAAGAAATCACTTTAAAAATCTGTAAAAAGGATGGAGGAGCAAGAGTATAGATCTCATCTTTATGCGTAACGTTACGCTGCTGAATTTTTGTCTTGACTGAACTTATATTGTGGGAGTTGGGATACCCAGCTCAGGTAACGAGTGGTAGTTCGACCTTGCGAGGCAAGTTGGGTGATAGTTGTTCTATGTTATAGTGTGTGTGTCCCCTTTGTGGCTCAGGGGGATCATAGGGAAGAAGAGTACCCCTAGCATTGGTTGGGAAGTACCGGTGAGGTCACATCAGTCGACAAGCGGAAGCTGGACGGAGCGCGCGGGACAGAAACTACTGAGAAATCGCATTTGGGTAAGGTACGTTGATCTAATTGTTGCTTGCAATGAATTTAAATTTATTCATGTTATTCCTCTGTGCTCGTTTAAGATTTCATTTCCATGTGTTGTCTTGCACCTTCTTTCCTTCGGTATTGTAATTCCCTTGCTTGTTGTTTTCTAAATGAATTTATTTTGGTGAACCCAACTTTTAATTTCATTAACTTATCTGTGTGGGTTTTATTTATTATTATGAAGATATTGCACTTTATCTTCAGCCCTTATTCCTAGGTCATCATTCCATTCCTAAGAAATTGGCCAGGAGCCGAATCGGCGGTCGTCACTTCAGTGTTTAAATACCTATAGATTCTAATGCCCTGCTTTTCTGTGCATGGATGATGAGCGAAGGATAATTTTTCCCAACTGTGTACCCCTTACTTATCTCTATGTTTGATTGATTCATGGTTGAATGATTGTCCTTGCACCTTCTTGCGATTAAGTATCTCTGCGTAATCATTTATCGTTTCTCTTTGTGAACTGCTTAATACTCTCTGCGTTTTTAATATCACCTCTGCGTTTTTGGATGGCATTTTATTCTCTGCGATTTTAATGACAGCTCCCAGCTATTTGATTGGTAAAATATTAGCATTATTAATATGTGAATGACAACGTTTGATTTATATATTGATTGTGTTTATTACAGTCTTGGATTTGAGTTTTACCTATTCACTCACGATTTTTACAGTTATGCATACATCTCATTTTACTCTATGTTTTTTTTTGGGATCACATATTGACTGTGTCTATTACAGTCTTGGCTCTGTGTTTTACCTATACACTCACGTTTTACACAGTTATGATTACCTCTCATTTTACTCTACGTTTTTTTTTGGGATCACATATTGACTGCGTCTATTACAGTCTTGGCTCTGCATTTTACCTATACACTCATGTTTTACACAGTTATGCTTACCTCTCATTTTACTCTGTGTTTTTTGGGACCATGTTTTGACTGTGTTTATATCTCCCCTTTTCTTTAAAGCACCTTTTACACAGTGAATTTGTAATGTAGAGACAACGATTTTTGGTGATTTCTAGACCACGATTTATGCATCACTCACACGGAGATTTTCGTAACCTTTAGACAGCGTTTTTACTGTGAAAATGATCATGTTTCTATAGTGAAATGGTGGTGTTTTAATGGCAGTGAAATTCCCTTGATTCTTTATAGAGGATAGCCATGCATAGCGATATTATATTTGTACAGAAATATCACCGTTGACGGTGAAATATTAGACAGCAATGTCATTTTAATTCTGCTATATAATATGCTTGATAGACAGGGTTATAATCTAAACATATGTGAATGTTTATGGTCACGATTTATATGCTATGTGAACTGCGCCGACATAGATAGTGATTCCATTGGACATAATTTTATAGACGGCAATTTTATGAATAGCGTAGATTCAATTTCATATATTGTTAGGTAAACGATTTTATATACTTAATAGTCAGCGACTTCATAGGGTGGACAGACAGCGTTATCACGCCTTTAATCTATAGCCTTCTATTGTAACTAATGTTGAACAGCTATGCCATGGCTAGGGTGCATTTCCATTGGTAATATTAATGGACTGGGTATTTATTATAGACA
>ML804096.1:59592-69670 GCA_009831015.1 Picea engelmannii
ATAACAATATCTTGCCTTTCAGATAGTATCTTCTAGGGTCTTTGGTTCGTCAAATTCAATCCTGTTTTGATAGTCCTTAGGTAGTCCACTAATGAATCGTTGCACCTTTTCCTTTTCCGCTTTTATGTAGGGTACATACCTCAGCGACTTGAGGAATTTGCTGACATATTCCTCTATGGTGAATTGCCCCAACTTGAGTTCATAGAATTCTTTAGTCTTTTCATCGAAATGTTTTTTCAACAAATACTTCTTCCTGAAGTATTTCTCAAACCGTTCCCAAGACAGGTCTTCTTCGTGAATCCCTTTTACATTCTTAAGGTCTTCCCACAAAATGGAAGCCTTTCCATTCAAGTTGAAGGTGGCTACTCGGGCCTTCAAGTTTTCTGAGAAATCATGGACTCTAAAATACTTCTTTAGTCCAAGCAGCCAGGCCTCCGCTTCCTCTCCCTTCTTTATTTCTCGTCGAAGGAGGGTGGTTTTGCCTTCTTGAACTCTTCGAGATTTTGACTCTTGGAAAGTTTCTGCTTCTTTCTTTTTCTTCAGGAATGAGAACTAGTTTTGCTGCTAGAAGATCCCTCCAAGTCGCCAGCTTCCTTTCCAGAGAAATCGTCCGACGTTTGTCCCTTATCTCTGGGGTGGACATTTCTCGAGGTGCTCCTCTCAGTGTGGCCACTGACATGACCACGTTTCTGTGTCTTAGGTTCATGTTGCAATTGCTTTTGTATGTCAGACAAGCTCTGCAGTAAAACTGCATTAATTTATATTTGCTTCTCTTGCTCTTTTATCATCCTTTCATTGTCAGCCTTGCAGCTCTGTAATTCGACCATGAGGCTCCTCACAGTCTCAGCTAGATCTGGAGGGGTCCCTAACGCCCTCCTTTCATCAGACTCTTCATCTCTATTGTGGGAGCCCTCCCCCACTTCATGGTGAGTCACCATTCTCTACGTCTGCAATTTCCCGCAGTTGATCTTCCACTTTGTGTGCAAAAGAAAAAAAACGTTGGTTGTTAGTCAATATTTATATTCATTTATAAACAGTACATAATTCATATTTTTCACATGTACACACACACAATAGGAGTTTTCATTCTTAACTTCGACTTTTGATTAAGAAGGATAAGATAGGGGGTTACTCCTTTTAGGAGTGTTTCGAACGGAGCTCATGTGCAACTCGTTAATGAGACCAAGCAGGCCAAGTGTTGTAACCATGCTCTAATACCAATTTATAACACACCCACCACGGGGCTAGAAGATTTTCGACGTTCTTTCCTTATTCTTGAGGGACAACACTCCTCGGGATTCTAAGGAGCCTAGCACAGACCCTCCTTTCCCTTTAAAGTCCCCCATATGACCGTGACTATGCCCACAGTCCTTATCGAGAAGGCACTTCTACTATCGTGATACGGGGAGTCTTAAGGCAAGCGATCCCTTTCTCTCTTGACTTTCGAAGGGCCAAAACCCAAAATGGACCTAACCGCTTATTGAGATTAACAACAACCCAGAATAAGTTTGGTACTCTACCGTTCGGGGTTTCCTCCATCGGGATTTCGGGATGTGCGACGACAGGAAGTCTCGCACCTGGGTTTCCCGGGAGCCAAAGCTTCGAAACCTACATACATGTATATATATATATATATATATATATCGCTCAGCCTATTTCAGGAATTCGCAAACCGGGTTTTTGAGATATGCGATGACAAGAGGTCTTGCACCTGGGTTTCCCGAGAGCCGAAACTCCGAAACACCAAACTCTAAGCATGCTCCACTATTTAGGGAATTCCTCCATCGGGATTTCGCGAGTCGGGGTTTATAGACTAGAGAATACATGGGGCCCGCACTTAGGTACCCCGGGTGTCGAAATACCGAAATATGATAACTTCTCCACACTCTATCTTTTTGGGATTTCGCAAGTCAGGATTTTGGGACTTGTGAGTACAAGGGATCTTACCCTTGGATATTCTGGATGCTAAAACACCGAAATATCGAGATTTAGCCACACACTGTCATTTCGGGATTTCGCATGTCGAGATTTCAGGACTTGTGAGTACAAGGGAACTCGCCCTTGGGTTTCCCGGATATCGAAACTTCGAAATACCACTCTTAAACCTGCTCATCTTATTTCGGGGTTTCTTCCATCAGGATTTCGCATGTCAGGATTTCAGGACTTGTGAGTACAAGGGAACTTTCCCTTGGGTTTCTCAAATACCAAAACTCTGAAATACCAACTCTTAAACCTGCTCATCTTATTTCGGGGTTTCTTCCATCGAAATTTTGCATGTTGGGATTTCGGGACCTGCAAGTATAAGGGAACTCGCCCTTGGGTTTCCCGGATACCGAAACTCTGAAATGTCGAAGTCTAAAAGGACCATTCTCTCTCGTGCAGGGTTTTAAGACTTACGCCCTAAAATCCTCCAGCAGATCCTTGGATAAAATTTCAAAAAGGATGTCCTTGTGGGGAGATCTATCTAGGGCATTACTTGAGACACATAAGGGAATAAATTTCCCGAGAACAGACTTGAAAACTGAATCCGTTCAATATATATATATATATATATATATATATATATACGTAAGCCATAGGTGGTCTTTCCAATATAAGCATATCGCCACCATTTCCGATCAAAACACCATACAGACAGTCTTATACTGAAACCATTCATAATTGCACAAACCATGAGCATACATGTCAAAATATTAATTTCAAGATACGAGATATAACACTTATCAGAAAAACACCAGGTTTGATGCAACTGCTAAGAGGGGTGCTCGTTTCCACCCAATCGTAGGCTCAGCGATTCCAAATGGATTTACCACTAGCCACCCCCGATCTTAGACCATGATGCTGTGAGACTGAGTTTCTATTCGTCAGAAGTCGAGAATGAAGGTTACTCTCCTTCTTCTCTGCTTATCAATCACTCTGTATATTTTTCCAGAGTCCTTCTGATTTCTCTCCTCTTGCGATCTCTGTCGCGACTGCCACCTTCCACACCTCTTTCTTGCCTTTTCTTTTCCGGTGAGGTTGCGTGTAGCAGGAACTTCCCCGCAGTGGTTAGGTCTGAGGCTTCCATGGATGGGTGGTTCACCCCCATCCCTCATTAACTCATGAGGAGCCTCTTCACCTACCAACCTAGCGAGTAATTCATTTCGGGGCCAGCGAGCCGCTCTTGATCTTCGGGCCAGTGAAGACCAAATACGATATTTGTTTCGGTGGAAGTTAACACCACCATTCCAGGTGCCTTCCACCACCTTTCATCAGCCATCGTGGTCTCTTTTTAGCACATCCCCCTCCCAGCAGTCCTACAACATATATTCATAACATTATTTACATTCGTCGACCTTTTATACTAAGGTCCATTCAAAATCACACATTCACATATTTGAGTCTACCATAGTTCTTGGCTAGTATAGTTATTTTTACAGACTGGGGGAAACAGGGTGTTACATAGGTCCTTTTGTTAGGTGAACCTATGTGGTTGATAGCCGACATTTGTTGACATTAACAATCTCATAGAGTAAAGTTTGTGGTAGTGTGTAATAATCATCCTCATCAATAAAATTGAACTCCACAACTTGTTAGTTCCCGTAAAATCAAAGTGAACTCTGAAATTTTCTTTTTCAACAAAATTTTTGTGAGATCTATTATACACCAAACACTCAAATAACATAAAYTAGTTTTATAGAGCATCTYATCTTGTGCATTTGTTATATTGTAAAATGATGTTGCCCCCTRGAAGAAGTTTCTCATTCATTCCTCTCTCATTTTGATGGCATGAAATTAYTTMTTTTTCTATTTTTATGTTATTTGGGTGTTTGGTGCATAACAAGATCCTRCCTTCTTCCTTAAGATATTCCAAATGGTCAAACCATCAACYACAATAACAATTAATAACCCYAAAATATTAGAAACTCTACCAAACTAAAATTATAATGTTCAAAATAAACTCTACCTTAATAACCCACTCAAATAGCCTAATAATATATGTGCAAACTACTTCCAAATACCTCATTATTATTACTTTCTACCTACTAATAAATAATAATTTCTCTGGAATTAAAAATTATATTCCCATAACTACTTCCCAGTACCTCATTATTACTACTTTTTATYCACTAATAAATAATAATTTMTCAGTAATTAAAAATTATATTGCCATCTCYTTAACATCAATGATCRTTACTTCTAAGTACCTTATTATACCCGCCGATAGGCATGGTATATAGTTTTGAGTTAGGCTTGACTTTCTACTTGTTCATGGTTGACCATAAAATATACACCCCTTTATCCAAAGTTTAAAAAAATAAGTATTTATTTTAAATTTTAAATCTTATTTATGTGATATCTTATTGGCCAAAAAGCCTTCACTTCCCCCAATGTTAATGTAATAAATATTTCTTGTTTTTTTAATATATATTGTCAAAAGTTGGGGGTCCATCTTGTTAAATAAATAACCCTTTCTTTTTTGGCATGGATATGCATTTTTTATGTTTTTGGTTGTTCTCATTTAATGGGTACCTTTTTTCCTAGGCACATTTAAATAAAATAAAATAATATTTTGTAGGTAGGATTCAAATGGATGACAATTGTACTTTTTCTTTCACAATTATTTGATTGTTAAAGTTAAAATAAAATAATATAATATTTTGTACAATTAAAAGTTGATGGCATTTGTATTTTTTTTTTTCACAATTTTTGTAAGGGTTAAACTTAAATATAAGTTTTATTTTAATATTACAAATTTTGAGTGTTAACCTTAAATATAAGTTTGAGTGTTTTACAATGTATAATCTAAATGTTTTATGAAATTGGGTTTTTTTTAGATCATTCAAAATAATGTGAAGGGATATTGGTTATTATACCTGCCGTTTGCGGTGGTATATAGTATTGGATATGCTATTGATCGTCTATTAGCTGGGGTTTGACCAAAATAATTTTGAGCATTTTTAAAGGTATAACATTACAATTTGATTTTTTTAATTATTTTAATTATTTTAAAACATTTTTCTAAATTGTGATTTGTTGTTCAAATGCATCTCTTATTGTCGGGGCTGCGTAAGGATCTTCAACGGCTGCGGAAGGATCTTCAATGTCCTTTAATGAGATGACGCTTGCCTGCCATATTCAACAAATGAATTTGTTATTCATCTCGACGCATGCGGTGGATTCATTACAACTATTATTGTAGCGCACATTTTCTGCCCCTAAGGCTTAATAGCTATTAAAAGGAAACTTTAACACCACTCTATACATAACTCATACAAGTATTATATAATCCACATGCATTTAAACAAATAAACACATTTAATCTCAGAGTAAAACATATTATTTACTGCTATAATTAACAAGCAATTAGCGTTTCATATTAATTCATATACACAACGGAAATCATGATAACATAAGCAGCACAGTCATGCAAAACATGATTAAGGCATCATCAGATACTTATATTTTAACAGTGATAGATTCCACCAACCAAGTGCAGGCCTTCCACGAACCTCCTAGCCTTAGACCGCACTGCTCATCAGCTCAGTAGTGGGTCACCCCCGAGCTGGGACTAAGCTCCATCCCAAGGCAAGGAATTATAGGCTAGGCTAAGGCTACAAAGAAAATAGCACAGAAAACCCGAAGGATTCTTCCCAAGATGTCATATTACGCCCACTACTACCAGACTCTCATTCCCCACATGCCTGTTCCACCCGGGAGTATACACCTTCAAGAGCACAGTCCATCGGTGCTAACCTCCCTCTCTGGGTCTCAACAACAGGCCAGATCAGGAAGTTTCAAAGCCGGAGCTGGTGCTAGACATTCTCTGGAAGAAACCACTTCCCAGCAAACTCTCTCACCTGGAAAGAGTTGCTCACAGACTTGACAACCTGCCTCTTCCAACCACAACCACCTCCCTCACCTAGAGAGAGGTCGTACACATGCTCAATTACAACCTGCACTGGTCAGCAAGTCACGCACAGTCCATCTCTGCATGACCACTACAGTCAACCGGGAATACAGACTCAAGCTTCTCAAACAAGCTCAGCAATGGCAACAAGGTCTCACAGTGTTGATTTTCGAAATTGCGTGACAAGCAATTTCTGCAGGCAATTACACAGACTCCCTGGTTCAAAACAGGGAGAATGAACCGAGCTTTTCAGAAATGAACACAGTCTTCTCGGCTCTTAGAACAGAGGGTGTACACGGATTTGCAGAAACAAACACAGGCTTTTTCTTTTCCCGGCTCTCCGGAACGCATGAGGTATTCTTGCAGAGGTTGGGTTGGCCATATTGTTTAGCGCTCTCTCTACACGCTCAGGTAGTCGGGTGGAATGGAGAAGAGAGACCCCCCTCACGGCTCATCTCGACTGTTTTATTTGCATGCACCAGGGTGGACACTTGTCACCCTTGGAACTGCATGTGTTCCATCGGCATGCATCCCCTTTACACGCTTTCCCTTTGCCAGAAACTTAGGATAAAAGTATAACATAAAATGCACATGTTCTTTTTGGAGTAATATTAAATATTATTATTCCCAAGGCTTAAGCCCCCTAGGCTAAGCACTTAGCCCCTTTTCCACCTTCCAGCCCCCGAATTCCTTACCCTCTCTATGGATGCTTAGTCCCCCTTCACTCATTCATCGTGGTCGGTCTGCACATGGCGGTGTTTATATTTTATTAATTGTTCTGCATGATTACATATACAACAGCAGGCTCCTGGCCTTCAACACTCAGGCTCCCTGGCCTAACAAACACATAAGCCTCCAGCGTATGAAAACTTGGCTCACCATCCTATAAAACATAATTACAATTCCTTTCAGAACATGGTTTAGAACGGGGCTCGACCTTGGGGACACTACAATCCCCCTCCCCTTATTTTTTCACTGTCCTCAGTGCAACTTACACTATCTCTGCAAGCCTTTCAAAATTTTCAAAAAGATGCGGGTACTCTGCTCGCATAACTTCTTCATGCTCCCATGTCGCGTCCTCAGGACCGTACCAGGTCCACTGAACCTTTATAAGCTCTATGGCTCGATTCCGGAGCTGTTTGCTTTTCCTGTCCAATATGCGCACATGATGCACTTGCAGGACACCTTCTGGTTCCACCTGAATCACATTCCAATCGATAACATGATTAGCATCCGGTACATATTTCTTAAGTAGTGAAACATGAAACACATTATGTATAGTCATAGATGCAGGTAATGCAAGCATGTATGCAACTGGCCCAATCCTTTCCAAGATCTCAAATGGCCCACAAAATCTTGCTGCCAACTTGGCGCAACTTCCCAGCTTCAAGGAACTCCTGTTAGTTTTCACTTTCAGGAAAACATGGTCACCCAGTTTGAATTCTCTCTGGGTTCTGTTACTATCAGCGTAAATTTTCTGCTTGTCCTGGGCAGCTTTTAGATTCTGTTTAATTCTTATCATTTGGTCTTCCATCTCTTTGAGTAGCTCAGGCCCAACTACTACTCTGTCAGCTGGATTATCCCAACTCACTGAAGTGTTGCACTTTCTTCCATAAAGCGCTTCGAATGGGCTCATCTTCAATGATGCATGATACCCATTATTGTAGGCGAATTCCACCAAATGCAGGTAGTCTTCCCACCTTGATGGTTTATCCATCACATACATTCTCAGCATGTCTTCTATTACTCTGTTCACTCTCTCTGTCTGTCCATCAGACTCAGGATGATATGTTGTGCTAAAGTTCAGATTCGTTCTGAATCCCTTAAACAGTCCTTTCCAGAAATTCGAGGTGAATTTTGGGTCCCTATCATACACAATTGTCTTAGGAATTCCATGCAAGCGTGCAACTTATTTTAAGAAGATATCAACAACATCTGCTACCCTGTGGGTGGTTTTCAGTGGAATGAAATGGGCAGCTTTCGTAAGCTTGTCCACCACCACCATGATTGAATCATGCTGCTTGCTTGTTCTAGGTAGTCCGGTGATAAAATCCATTGTTACCATGTCCCATTTCCACTCAGGAATGGGTAAAGGCTGCATCAACCCTGCTGGGTGCTTATGCTCAACCTTAACCTTTTGGCACTCCATACATCTGGCGACGTATTCAACAATTTCTTTCTTCAAACCCGGTCAAAAATAATGGCCTTTGACTGCTGCCATAGTCTTCTGATATCCAGGATGTCCAGCATAAGCCACGTTATGCATCTCCTTTAGAATTGTCAGCTTCAATTCTCGGACATTGAGTACATACGCTCTGTTTTTATACAGAAGTAAACCATCAATTCCCAAGGTGTAACTTTCTTTGGTCTGTGGTCTCTCACGCTGCTGTAACCTTGCTACAAGACTTTTGTACTGCAAATCAATATTTGCAGCTTCCAGAATTTTGTCTTTCATCTCAATCCGGTACATGCTAATGGTTGTAGCATGTAATTCGTGCACTTTTCTGTTGAGTGCATCAACCACCTTATTTTCTTTCCCTTTGATATGCTTGATATCAAAGTCATATTCGCACAGAAACTCCAGCCATCTGATTTGCTTGGCATTCAGGGTCGGCTGATCAAATAAATACTTCAGACCGTTATGGTATGTTCTCAACTCAAATCTCTTACCCATGAGGTAATGCCTCCATTTCCTCAAGGAATGGACGATTGTTGCCAGCTCTAAATCATGAGTGGCATAATTCTTCTCATGCTCCTTCAACTTTCGGGATTCATAACAAACTACAAATCCCTCTTGGTTGAGAACTCCTCCCAGCCCCTCCTTACATGCATCTGTGCACACTACGTAATCCTTATTTGGATCTGCAATCTTCAAGATTGGAGCACTGGTTAGTAGCTGCTTCAATCGCTGGAAGATGCTCTCACATTCTTCAGTCCACTGGAACTTCTTCTCCTTCCTTTGCAAGGAAGTGATAGAATGAGCTATCCTTGAGAATCTGACTATAAACCTCCTATAATAGCCTGCCAGACCCATAAAAGATCTAACTTCTGCCACATTCCTTGGCGCTGGCCATTCTCAAATGGCCTCTACCTTTTCAGGATCCACAACGATCCCTTCTCCAGATATAATGTGTCCCAAGTAATGGATCTGCCTTTGATAAAAAGAGCACTTGCTTAGTTTTGCGTACAGCTGGTGTTCTCTCAACACCTGCAGCACCATTCTCAGGTGTTGCTCGTGTTCTTCCTCTGTCTTGGAATACACCAAGACATCGTCCAGGAAGACTATGACAAACTTGTCCAAATAATCTCTGAACACTCCATTCATTAAGCACATGAAAACAACAGGCGCGTTGGACAACCCAAACGGTACCACCGTGAACTCATAATGACCGTACCTTGTTCTAAAGGCGGTCTTGCTGATGTCCTCATCCTTTATTCTCACTTGGTTATATCCTGATCGGAGATCTATTTTCGAAAATATTTTCGCATCCTTCAACTGATTAAAAAGATCATCAATCCTTGGCAGAGGATACTTGTTCTTGACAGTGACCTTATTCAACTGTCGAAAATCAATGCACAACCTCAACGTCCCATCTTTCTTCTTCACGAATAGGACCGGGGCTCCCCACGGTGACACACTGGGGCGAATGTAACCTTTCTTTAGTAGCTCTTCGAGCTGCAATTGCAACTCTTTCAGCTCTGGTGTACTCATTCTATAAGGAGCCTTCGAAACTGGAGCTGCTCCAGGCATCAAATTTATAGAAAAATCGATGTCCCTCTTCGGAGGTAGTCTAGGTACCTTCTGAAATATGTCCTTGAATTCTTTGAGTACTTCGTGGTATTCCAGATTCGAGACTTAATTCGGGATGCTTCTTCCACCCGAGCTGCAAGTAATTGACAACCTTTCCGGTAACATTTCTTCAGCTGCATGGCTGAGATTTCCCTCACAGCCATGGCTCTGGGAATTCCTTGGACTGTTACCTGATTTCCCTCTTCGTTTAGGCATGTAAACCTCTTGTTACAACAATCCATAAGGGCATGGTGTTGGTCCAACCAGTCCATCCCAATTAAGCAATCGTATGAGCCTAAAGGCAGAATGTTCAATTCAGCCTTAGTGCTCATTCCTTTCATGTCCACTGAATAGGACTTAACCAATTCAGTGACCTTCCTTTTGGTCCCTGTGGCCAA
>ML804096.1:90562-102575 GCA_009831015.1 Picea engelmannii
TTGTTGTAAAGGGGTTTGCACAAAAGAAAGGTATAGATTTTGATGAAATATTTTCTCCTGTTGTTAAAATGACTTCAATAAGAACTATTTTAAGTCTTGTGGCAGTAGAAGATTTGCATCTTGAACAGTTAGATGTAAAAACAACTTTTCTCCTTGGGGATTTGGAGGAAGAGATTTATATTCAGCAGCCACATGGGTATGAGGTCAAAGGGAAGGAGAATTTGGTATGCAGGTTAAAGAAGAGCTTATATGTCCTAAAACAAGCTCCAAGGCAGTGGTATCTGAAGTTTGACAGGTTTATGACAGAACAGGGTTATAGTAGATGTCATTCTGATCACTGTGTTTATTTTAAAAAGCTAGAAAATGGAAGCTTTATTATCTTGCTATTGTATGTAGATGACATGCTTGTTGTAGGGTCTAATATGCAGTATATAAATGTGCTCAAGAAGAAATTATCCAATTCATTTGCGATGAAGGATTTGGGTGTTGCAAAGAAAATCTTTGGTATGAGAATAACAAGAGACGGGAAAAATCGCAAACTGACATTGTCTCAGGGTGAGTACACAGAGAAGGTCTTGGAGAGTTTTAGAATGCAGAATGCAAAACCAGTTAGTACACCTTTGGCCAACCATTTCAAATTAACTAAGGAAATGTGTCCCAAGACATAAGAGGAGATAGAATACATGTCCAGGGTCCCATATTCATCAGCAGTTGACAACTTGTTGTATGCAATGGCTTGCACAAGACTAGATATTGCACATGCAGTGGGAGTTGTGAGAAAATATATGAACAATCCAGGTAAAGAACATTGGGAGGTAGTAAAGTGGATTCTCATATACTTGAGAGGTACTACTAATCATGCATAATGTTTTGGAGGTTTAGAAACTGTTCTACAAGGATATGTTGATTCAGATATGGCAGGTGATAAAGATAGCAGGAGGAGTACCACAGGGTATGTGTTTACTATAGGTGGAACAACAGTAAGTTGGATTTCAAAACTACAAAGGTTGTTGCACTTTCAACAACAAAGACAGAGTATGTTGCTGCTACAGAGGCTAGTAAAGAGATGATTTGGTTATAGAGGTTTATGGAGGAATTGGGAAAGAAGCAAGAGAATAACAAGTTGTACTGTGACAGTGAGAGTGCCATTCATATTGCAAAGAACTCAGCCTTCCAATCGAATACTAAGAATATATAGTTGAGGTACCACTTCATACGATCCACCTTGGAAGATGGACATTTGAAGTTGGAAAAGATACACACTAGCCAGAATCCTGCAGACATGTCAACAAAGGGAGTAACCATGGAGAAATTGAGCTCCTGCTTAGTTTTAGTTGGTCTTCAAGAATGAAGATGAAGATGAGAAATTTTCCAGGTCCAAGAAGGTTCAGAGTCTAGCATATACAACAACGGTGGAGTTGTTGAGATCAATCTCCAAGTGGGAGATTGTTGGTTGTGGAGCCTGATTATCTTCTTGATTTAGAGGTCTTTTTACTTTCAGCCGTGTTTATACCCCATGAAGTATTTACACCCCAAAAGTATGTACACTCTTCCACGTGGGGGAGTACAGAGGGGGGGTACCCCCTTTGCGGGGTTCGAGGGGGCTATCCCCCCGGCTGGGGGCAAGCGGGGGTTTAGGGGCGAAGCCCCCGAAGGAAAAAATGCCTTGTAAATGTATATTGTAATTTCATTGTAAATCTGGACCGTTCATTATAAGGTCATAGATCTAATGATAGATATTATGTTAGGTTTTTTTTTCCCTAGAACACAACTCTCTTTTATGAGGGAAATGTATTGTGGCTATGATTGATGTCGAATATTGTATTCTGAGATAGGAGACTGTGAGAGAAAGAAGAGGAAGTTACCACGAGTTTGTTGTAGGTTGTATCCCTTCATATGCTGGATAATAATAAAGGAAGGACCCGGCAATTTCTCTGGTGGACGTAGCCCACACTGGGTGAACCACGTAAATCTATGTCTCTATTGTATTGTGTATCTTCTATGTTTTGTTTCCGAATTTATTTTATTTTATTGCTCTGCGGTCCTGTTTTTCTAACAATGCCCATCATCCCACTCAACATTATAATCAATTCCATCAGTATGTTATCTTCCAAGTACATTGGTAGACCAATGCGAGGTGACAAAACTATCTGGAAAGGGTTCTTCCCCTGAGTCAAGAGCATGAAGAGGAGTAACATATGCACCATCCCCTGACGCGCCTTCATCAAGGCCTCTCTACTGACTTATCTTATGGTGTATATCCACCTCTAATCGAGTTAACTATTGAGGGATCCTTGAGGGGATATAAGTGTTATTGAATGTGATGGCCACTTGTTCCCCTGGGTAGAGCGCTACCTTCAACGCTTCAGCCGTTGCTTTAGGTGGTCTCGAGAACACCCCATACAAGGGCTTGAGAGGTACTTTTTTATTTATATTTATATAAGCAAATTTCATTATATTGAGAGGTACTTTTTATAACTAATATAAGAAAGATGTATACTTTCTTCAATATGGAACACAGACTATTATTCCAAAAAAAAAAAATTCCTTGAAAACCATACCTTAAAAATACAAATTCTTAATTAAT
Source organism: Picea engelmannii (assembly GCA_009831015.1). Classification (NCBI taxonomy): domain Eukaryota; kingdom Viridiplantae; phylum Streptophyta; class Pinopsida; order Pinales; family Pinaceae; genus Picea; species Picea engelmannii. The sequence continues at coordinate 93,150 of ML804096.1, forward strand.
TAAAAACAATTTTAAATCTTACTCCAAAACTGATATTAATTCATTACACCATCATTATAACTTTTTATTTTTTCATTTTTTTCTTTGAAAATTATATTTACCTTTTCAAATAATTATTTTTTTATTTTAATTTATTCCAACCATCATTCCATTGTAAAAAACACTGGTTTCTCTCCTTGCATTTACATTAATTAAATAGTGTGCGAAACAAAACTTCACTAATACATGAATAAAAAATTACATGGCTATGAAGGCGGGGAATGCCTCTCTACTTTCTCTGCAAAAACTTCCCTCTTCAATTAACCCCAACAAAAACTTTCCTCTCTAATTTGACGTTGATCATGCGACGATCCTTTTTTAATTTAGTTTAGTCTTATGAATGAGGTCTTCATTTATAAATATTTGTGGCCCTTTTAAACTTGGAGATTTGTTGAGTATGTCATATTTATGGTCATACAACTTACTTTGACATTGATCAACCTATCTTTATTTGCAATTATTTTTCCCAACCTCTTTGCTTTTATGATGTAAGTTGTTTCATTTTGTTATTTATTTTTTAGTTCTCCTTTTACTATTGCTAGTGTGTCTTCATCTTGTTGTTCTTTTATACAAAAAATTATGAGGTTCAAGGTGGCTCTTTTGTTAAGCTCTTGATCCAAACTTTATTAACTTATTCATTTCCTCTTTCATGGGTTTGATATCCAATTTATTTTTCAAACTAATTAGAGTCAAATTGTTAGATATTTTTTCTTGTAGCTCTTTAATCCTATCTCTCATGTTGAGATTTGCTTAGACCTCTCCTTCTTGGGTTGAGTGTTTTTGTTTTTCCATTTCTTATATTCTAGGATCATTTTTTTACAACTGAGTCTCAAACCCTAATATTTTATTCTCTATCTATGTCTTAGTATTGTCTTCTAACAATCTAAATTTGTTATCAAGCATTGCCTCTAACTCTCTTTGGAGTTTCATTTCTCTCTACTCTCCTTTTCTCCAATGATTCTATATGTCCATAAAGATTCTCTAGGGTGACTTTGCTAAGCCTCCACTTGACAAATCAGGTTTTGGAATATGTGGTGAAATGATCATATTAAAAAGAAAAGAAACAAGAGAAAGAGCTTATGCACATGATTTACCAACCAAACCACCCTTCAAATTTTGAACCTCTTCCATGTCCCGTTCAAATTCACCACAATTATACATCCATTCCAACTCATAAGTATAAATCCTTCACAGTCACTTCACAATATCACCCTAGGTATAAGCCTTGGTTCATATTTACCCCATAGTAGAAACCCTTCACACCGTTCAAATCACAATTCAAATTCACCTTCAAATAAACCCATCACATTCACCATAGAGTATAAATCTTTACGACAATGCTAAGTAATATCAATTATGGCAAGTATACTATACCAAATGAAAATTATTGTATTAAGAAACTTTGTATAATCCAATATGAAGAAGATGATAATTACGTCTTAACCTAGAAAATCAAAAACATAAAAAGTTGATGAAGAAAATGATAATTACCTAACCCAAAAGTCTAAAACATAGAATGTTTAAACTCATAAAAATGAAAATGAAAATGATAATGATAAATAAAGTTGTAAATCCAAAACAAATATGCCATTAAATTGCGTACATATTTTGGCCTTCCATCCCCTAACTAAGAAGGAAATTTTCCTTCTTAAGTTATAATTGCACGTCTTTACTTAAATATCTGTACATTGGAATATTCCTAGAAATTTAAGCACCGACTTGTGCACCTCTGCTTTCCTTCCTTTGTCTCTCTCAATCATGTTTCAGTCAAGACAGTCCAGAGGAAAACGCGTAAATGTTAGCTCTTTTCGGGGAAATTATGTGGAATTGGACTTTCAAAGTTTGGCTGTGCCCGTCCACTTCATAAACGATTTTTAAAAACCGGTAAAAGTTATTCACCATTACAAGCACCAACTAGTGTCACCTCTGCCCTCCTTCCTCGTTCTCTCTCAATCATGTTTGAATAATCAACTGAGTCTAGATACGTAAAACACGTAAATGTTACATCTTTCAATAATCAACTCACACATGTTTCAATAAAACACGTAAATGTTACATCTTTCAATAATCAACTCAGAGATGTTTCAATAAAACACGTAAATGGTCTCTCTCAATCATGTTTCAATAAAACACGTAAATGTTACATCTTTTCTTAGAATATAGGTGGAATTGGACTTTCAAAGTTTGGGCGGTGCCCGTCCACCTCAATCTCTCTCTCTATGCAAATTACATCTTGTATTTATACAAATAATTTTTTTAAATTAGAACATCACATGGCATTCAAAAACCCCCAAAAAATTCACCTTTGGAAACGTATTTAAAAAGAGTGGGATACCTCGCCATGGAGCTAGTTATTAGTTATTTACCAAAAAGTTGGATACCTCATCCTGAGGTTGAAAAAATAAATAAAGAATCATATTTTATATTAACTAAATATTTTTTTTTATATAAAAATAAAGTTTTTAGGCCTTTCAAAAATTAGTCAAAATAATTATGCACATTTCATATTTATATAAATATATATATTTTTTCTAAATTATTTGTTTTTTTGGAGGAATCAGAGGAACCACAGTATTGTTAATTGGAGGTTGAGGTTTCTAGTCCATATCAAGGCTCATCATCACGACAATTAAGCTTGGGTAAAGGATAAACCAAAGAGCAGAGATAAATAGTAAACTTACGAGAGAGAAACTATAGTCTTGAAATCGATTTCTAAAAATTTTTTATTATTAAAAAAATTAGGGTTTTCTTTTTATATTAAATTATTAATTAATTTGTAATTTTTATTAATTTCAATCTATTATTTATAAAGTTTTATTAAGGTAAATTATAGACTAAGATATTATTATAAGAGGTTTCTTCATTTTTTCAAGTTTATTAATGAAATTTTGTTGTGTATGTTATTAGTAATATTAAATTGTATTAAGCCAATGTAATTTTTAAAATCAATTTTTAATGATGTAATGTTTAGAGTTAATTTAAAATTTTTAAATTTTAATTATTATTTTATTTTTATTTTTAATTATTTTATTTTAGAGTAAAATTAAAGTAGGAAAAAAGGTTCTAAGGGAGAAAGGTTGTTAATATTGAAACTAAAGTTTTAGGTTCAAAATGTCGACCTCCATTAACAATACTGTGGTTCCTCCGATTTCTCCAAACCTTTCTTCCCACAGAAATCTTAACCATCAGATTTATTTTTTATAAATATATTCATATATTTTATATAAATTTATATTTAAACATATTTTATTAAGTGAAGAAGATGTATAATTTCTTTTATATTTAACATGGAGTTGATATGTGATATTAAAAAATATTAATAACAAAAAAATATTTCAATGTTGACCATCATATATATATATATATATATATATATATAAAGAAATTGAAAATAAAATTATGGTTAAAACATTTCAATGGTGTGGGGTTGAGTACCATGGAAATGTGCAATTCTTTTCTTGGTCATTTAAGTATTTTAGTGGTATGTTGTTGAGAGATCAAAATTTGAGAAAAGATTTTTAGTGTAAGGGGTTTTATACCTATGAGAACATGATAAATATGAAATAAAGATGGATTTAGATGGATCTATGCTTGTATTTATATAAATATATTGTTTTCTTATAAACCCAACATTGAGAAAGTTCTTGTCAAAAACAAAAACAAAAAATGATTCTCTTTTCCAAACCTATACTCAAATACCCAATCATATCTCATGTTTCTACACATATTTTTTTTAATATGAATCCCACATTACATTAAACCAAGCATCCTTTTAAAAACCTAAAGAAATATTCACCTTTCAAAACTTTCAATCATATTTCATATTTATACAAATATTATTTTTCTCCTAAAATTAGAAATTAACACAAACATCTTCTACAAACAAAGAAAAGTTATTTACCTATCCAAATTCAATCATATTTTGAAGATGGTACCGAATGCAAAATAGGTGATGTAGACTTAATGCACCTAACTCATGTGTAAAATAGATTATGTAGACTTAATGCACCTAACTTGTAGGAATCAAATTGGAGTCATGTAGATTTTGACCTTGCACAATTAATTACTGCAAATAGATTTTTAATAGAAACATAAAATATACAATGGCGCACCAGATTAGTCAACAACCCTAATTCCTTAGCCAAAATTAGAAAACCATCGGCGAAAACGATGTGCCAAAACACCGCAAAAAACAATGTCCAATTTTTTTTCGTGGGCTCCACCCCTAAAACTCCTTAGAGGGGGGACCCCAAGACCCCCGTATTCCAAACCCCCCTTTCTCCCATATCAATGTGTACATGAGACCAATCTTGGAAATAATATAACACAAACCCAACATACCAATATTGGAAATAATATAACACAAACCCAACATTCTCCAACTTGTTGTTTTCTTGCATACAAGGGGTTACATGATTCCATAGGTACTCTACACCAAGAGAAATTCTCAGTGCTCACATATTTTGTTAATGAATCTACAACATTCTCCAAAGTGTCCACTTTCATCAACAACACCTTCTTGTCTTCAACCATATCTTTCACAAAATTATATTGAGCATCAATATGCTTTGTCTTTGAATGATAACTCAGGTTCTTCACTAGGAAGATTTCACTATGACCGTCACAATCTATCCTTACAACTTGTTGTACCAAACCAATACTTGAACACAACCTCTCTAACCATATTGCTTCCTCACTTGCATGAGTGGTTGTCATAGTCTCTTGCTCATCCTAGTGATTGTTCCTCCAAATAGGTTAAATACATACCCACTTGTAGATCTTTTGTTGAAAAGTCAACAAGAATTGTGTGTCTAATTTATTTTTCCCTTAAATAAATTGGTTTGCAAGACTTATCGAGGAGCTTGGGGATCAAAGATCAACTCGGACAGTGGGAGGACAAACACCGTTAAAAAGGTACACGTTTCTTCCTCTTCTCTATACATTAGTTTAACTAGATTTAAAAGGATGTTAGTGACCAACGTTAGCACCCTTTCTGTCTTAGTCTTAGGAGTCTAGAGCCCAAGAGGGAATCCACTTGTCCGTAGCGATGTCAGTGCACTGTACTCTATTGATCTCAAGCACTGCATTAAAGATGATCTTGTGGCATGGGTTGGAATCCTTTCAAGACAGATCCCTCATATAGATTTCTCATTGATCTTAGAGTAGAAATGTTGCTGCAAGAAACACCCACAAAAAAGAAGCTTCATCAAATTCTCATTTGCAGGCGGGCATGTTGGTTGCACCAGAAACATATCACAACCTATCACACTCTCTTGGAGTTGAACATATATCTCACCATCAACAAACATTTTCATTCTAATTTTATCATTAGTATAGCTATGACTTTTGGGTGCAGTGAATTCATTACGCCACAAGCTCTTTAAGGATCTATTATTATCCATAGGTCCATATTTCAAAGTTGGTGTTTCTCTCTTTGTTTTCGAGAACGAGATAATGATTTTCCAACATAGGAACGAGAATTGCAAGGATTCAATAAGTCAATTAACTGAAAGACCTTTCAAGACAAGCATTTTATTCACTATTGACGACAGAACTGGGATTGAAGGTAGACCCCAGAGAAAACAAACATTGAAAGTGGTTGATGATATAAATAGTGAAATTGCAGACGATTCATTGTGGTGCTAGTACTAGAATCTTCCAATGACGAATTTTGTATACATCTATTCATTATGCTTTGATCATTATTGCGTTTTTAATTAGATTTTGTAAACGGATGCATTTTTGGTAGAAATCGACACCCTTCAATTGTTGAGTTTGCATTGTAAAGTTAGGGTGGAGTTGCAAGAAACCCTGTGAGGTTTGAGCTATGGCTCGAGTTAAGAAATTATTAGAGTTACTAAACACTCTAATCCTCTCTTCTATGGACAGTATAGTCACCATTGGAAAAACAACTCAGCAATATGTTGTAACCTTCATGCAAGTTACAAAAGCCAAAGTAGCACTGCTGCAAACTCAAACTCGAATTCTTCATGATGCACTTGAGAGAAAGAATCTTTGACAACATTATGAACTAATCCTTGTTCATAACCCTTTTTTCAAATATAATGAAGATGATGATGCCTACTCAAACCAACAACCAACGCATAAGCAACTCAATGAACCAACTTCATATATGAATGCAGATGCATATTAACTTTCTCTTTCTAAGTGGATCATCAGATCTTGGGAAGAAATCAGGCAAAACAAGCACAAAACTAGTATCAGATATGAAAATGATGTCACTTTTCATAATCTGGATTACACCAAACTGATCCAGTTTTAGAGTGTTGGATTGCTTCAAGAAAGTTTAGATTCACTTGCTCCATTTCAAGAGAAAATTCCAATATGCCAACATTGTCAGCGAGTTGGCTACATGGAAAATCAGTGCTTCGATCTTCATCCTTGTGAGCATTGCAGAAAACACAATCATCCTTCATATAGGTGTTTCAAATGCAAGACAATTGCAAGAGTTAAGAACCACTATGGGTGGATGGCTTCTTGGTGATGGTCATCAATAATAAAAAAGATATATCAGTCATACCGATGAGTCCATTCTCGAGTATTGACACATCTTGCAGTGAAAGGATTTGCATCTTCTCACCTTGTACCTGACAGGGGGGAACAACATCAACGATAGACAGTCAAGATTCCAGTTTCGAAGTCCTCTCAGTCGAGCAGCAACAAGTAAGCATGATTGGTTTGTGGTTTTCCTTAAATCACCACTTAGTAGAAGACTTACACCTCTTGCTAGACAACGATTTGTGGTTTTCCTTAAGCCTCCACTTGGTAGAAGACTGTCAACTTCTACTACATAACAGTTTATGGTCATCTTTAAACCAACATTAGAGAGCACTTCCACTTAGGAGAAGACAGGGTTCCGAGAACCATTGAGCCTAGAGCAGGGTTCCAGAGTTTGTGGTCATCCTTAAACCACCGGATTGGTTTGTGGTCTTCCTTAAACCACCATTACCATTCGGTTTGTATTCATCCCTAAACCACTAAATTCAGAGCACATTTAACCATCAACATTTGCACACTTCTAGACTTCAGCGCTCTTCTTGGACTCACATACACCTCTTTAGATTAAGGGGGGGAATGTTGGAAATGTAATCCGTTAGGGTTACGAACTTGACGAAATATGAAGATTCAATTTATTGTAACAATATTAGGGAGTCCAAGAGACCTTGGAAGATGAATCCAAAGCTTATCCAAATGTATATATAAGTGTATCATATCAATTAATAATATGTGCATTCATTCTTATCCATTTGTCGCGTTCCAACAATAATAATATAAAATCATCCACAATTCCCTGATTAGACTTCAGGACAAATCATCTTCGAGTGATAGATGGAGGCAGTGACAGACAACCCGTTTCAACTACTAATGAACATGCCCTAAAGTTCCAATGACAGAGGAGAGTAGCACACCATACAAAGTTTCAGTCCCTATGTAGGAAGAAAGGGTATTTGACTACCATTAAAGCAAATACATTATTTCCCTATCGTGCAAAATTGAGTGTGCAATCAATGTGATCCATGTGCATGGATTGAAAGAGGTCACCACTGATTTGCAAAATTTATGATGACCACAACATTTTTTTGCAAATTTTTATGATGACCCTCAATATTAATTTTTGCAAATTTTTTTGATGAGGCAAACTTTCTATGAAATCTTTTTCAGTGATTATTTCTATATAATTTTGCATGCTGAATCCATTTCTGCATTCATAAATAAATTTTAAATAAATAAAAAATAATAATGAAAAAACCATTTCTTAGACATGTTACATCTGTCTTCCTAATGTTGCCATTACTACCCATCTCCCATCCAACATAATTATGAGCTTTGGTGGGTACTTGTGGGTCCACACCGAAAAGATAAGGTTCTCAATTTTATAAGACGAACATACGAACATGGTATATGTGGGATACGGGACACGGTAAACGCAGACACGGATAACCTCAAGCAGAAGTTTTAAAATATGGATACTTCTGAGATATCGTCTAACGTCGTTTTCGAGTGTTTGCCCAAAAAATTCATGTGAGTTTCCATGAAGGTCAGATGGGGACACTGTAATGTAAGTTTCTGACTAACAGCAGATGTGGGGTCAATGGGGAGACCGTCTGCTTCAGGAGCAGGTGGAATAATCCACCGGGGTATACAGGGTTTTACAGGCTAAAGTCCTATAAGGGGCAATCCAGTAAATTAAAGCAGAGAAGATTGCCACACAGCTTTTGACTAAAACTGCCCGCAGAGTTTTGGGATAAGGGAAGCAGCAGGAAAGTAATACCGTAATTGTATGACAGCAAAGTTGCAGATGCGAGGCTCTTCTGGTGGAATATCAGAGGAAACCAGAGGATTGAACAAGATCTGGGTTAACCTAGATACAACAGGTGTATACGTTGCTGCTAACACTGCCATTCCCTGATCCAGGTTTGAGAAAATTTCCTTTGTTTTAGTACCCATCTCTGTTTTATTTGTGGGGACTGTAAGTTAAATATATATAGAGAGAGATAAATACTCTTTGTTGTTGTGGGTTTGCAGTTGCTGCTTATAGTTATACAATATCATTTTCATGATTGTTATGGGTGTGCAATTTCTGCTTACAAAGTGCCGTGTGTGTGTCTGCATTCATAAATTTGGAAGACTTATACTATTTTGTTTATGCATTCTCATGAATCTGGAAGAATTAAAGATGTCTCTGTGTGTATTATCTTGAATACGGAAGAATACATGGACCACAACAACATGCCTATGGGTGGTGTATGGCACACCCATAGGCCTTCATGATCATGTACATGCTTATCAAAATTAGACTTGCTTTTGAGTTGGTGAAGCTCGGGGCTCAGATGCAATTCCATGCTTATTCGTTTATGTTCATGTACAGGTTATCAAAATTATACTTGTTTTTGAGTTGGTGAAGCTCAGGGCTCAGATGCAATTCCATGCTAATTAGGCATCCATATTCTCCCTGCCTGGCTTGGGAGGTCTCCACTGGTCACCTACAGAGTTTAGAGTGCATCTTCCTAGCAATCTGCTTACGCGCAGCATCTCTTACACCTCTATTCTTCAATTTCTTCATATCTGTCTCCATCCCAATCCAATGGAAAATAGATCAGCTTCCTCCACCTCCGCTGCTGCATCTCCCAGCAGCAACAACACTTCCCACGTATTCATCAACCACCGCGGTCCTGATGTCAAGAAAACCTTTGCAAGCCATCTTTACCGTCGTCTCTGTTCTTCACAGAGATTATTCAAAGTCTTTTTAGACAAGCCGGAATTGCGAGTTGGAGACGACTTTCCATCTCAAATAAAAGAGGCTATTAGAACCGCCTTCATCCATGTGGCCATTTTTTCCCCTCGATATGCAGAGTCGGAGTGGTG
>ML804096.1:125708-138475 GCA_009831015.1 Picea engelmannii
ATATATATATATATATATATATATATATATATATATATATATTTAAAAAAACAAAACAAAAAAATCATTTCAAACATATTTCTAATTATTATTTTCTTTAATCTTTTTAAAGAAAAATCTAGAGGCACATACTTAGAGTGATGTTTGTTTAGAAAATGATTAAGTTAGTTTTTTAATTGTTAGGATATTTAGACACTTAGGAGTTAGTTAAGATCTACTTGGTCTAATGTGTCGTTAGGTAAAAGTGTGTTTCCTAGTGTGTTTCCTAGTGTGTTTCTTTAGTATGCATTAGTATGCATTTGTAGTTAGGAAATCCGACGGTCAAGATATGTTCCCGACATAGAGTGATCTGACGGTTCATACTCTCATCGATCTTAACGACCATTAATCCATGGCTTAACACCCAATTGGTCCATGATCTCTGCTTGACCACGTGCAACTCTGCGACCCAAACTTACCCGATGGTCGTCGATCTACCCTGTCTGTGGATCTTCACCGTTGAAAAACAAAGTGCCCGCTCGCTTGATTTTAAGCTCGAAATGGGCTTCTTCTGTGGGCTACGCTCAACACTCATGGTTGTGGCCTTTGAATAAAACACACTCGACCGGCTTCCAAATCCCACTTCTATGCATTTACACCAGGGGCCTGAAACCAAAAGAAAACACCAACTGGCAAGAATTTGTGCTAACATTAGGCTCCATGGGGGATAGAGTCATCCTTGCGATGCTCTAAGAACTTATTTGCAGCTTCAGTGCCTTGCTGTTGGGCTATGGAGTCATCTATTAAGCCGAAAATAAATAAATAAACAACTAAAAGGACAATATTTACAAAACAAGGAGCCGCCTACGGCTCAAACAAAACATTTTTTTAGGAAATGCCCATTTACTGGGCCATTAAAAACTTCATCACCCTCCAGATCCTGCAACTTATAAGTGTTATTTGAGACTACTTCAGTGATCTCGAAGGGCCCGATCTAGAGGGCGTCAAACTTGCTGTGTTTGCCCCTATCTTGCCTGGGTGCATCCCACATAAGCACCAAATCCCCGAGCTTGAATTCCTTCTTTGTGACCTTCCTGTCAAAATCCTGCTTGACGTTCTGCTGATGACTATGGGCCTTGTCCGACACCTGTTCCCTAATCTGTTGCACCTCCACTATTTGATGGATCCTTCTGACTATATGTTCTGGCTCTCCTTCAAGATCCTGGAAGAGTTTTTCTACAGGTAACGCGAGTTGAGTGGGAAAAATAGCCTCCGTCCCATAAACTAGGTGAAAAGGTGAGGTGCCCAGGGACCTTTTCGTTGTCACTTGATCGGTCGATAGAGAGAATTTGAGCTTTGAATCCCAGGCCCTCTTATTGTCTTCCAACAATCTTTTGATGAGCTTGATTAGGCTTTTATTGGAAGATTCTGCCAGTCCATTTCCTTGAGGATAATAGGGGGTGGAGTGAATCAGAGAAATTTTGAACTGTTCACAGAACTTAATCAGAGGCTCAGACTTGAAAGAAGCTGCATTATCAGTGACAATTCTGCTGGGACAGCCAAATCTGGCTATGATATCCTCCAGGAAGCTGATAATAACCTTGTGAGAAGCACTCCTGGTGGGGCCGCTTCTATCCACTTAGTGAAATAGTCTGTTGCAGTCAGGATCCATCTGTGCTAGCCACTTGAAGGAGGATGAATCTCCCCAATGAAGTCCAACCCCCACTGTTGAAAAGGTGCTGAAGCTACCACCGGCTTTAAGGGCAGTGAGTTGAGTTGTTGCTTTCCTGAGAATCTTTGGCATTTGATACAAGCTCTAACTTCTCTCCAGACATCGGTGAACAAGGTGGGCCAGTAGTACCTAGCCCTAAGGATTTTGTGAGCTATGGTCTTCCAAAAATGATGCCCTCCACAAAGGTCGCCATGGAACTCAAACATAACTTTCTGGGCCTCCTGTGGGCTCAGACACTTCAGCAACACCCCTAGGGGGTCTCTCCAGTACAAGACTTGGTCAATGAGGCAATACCTTATCGTCTTGAGATTTAAAGCTCTTGCCTTGATTTTACCCATTCCATCAGGGGGCTTCAGCTCTTGCAGAAAGTACAAAATGTCTCGGTACTAGGTGCATTCCGCAAGTGATGATTCGTCGTGAGAGATTTTTCTAGACGACTCAGCTGGCGGATTTTCTGAGCAAGTATTCATAAAGCTAACCCCCAAGGCCCTGCAATTAGATTTAGCCATCATCTTGGCTAAACCTTTCCCTTTAACTAACTTAGTGGGCTTTATCTCTAGGTCAAACTCCAAAATCTTGGTGATCCATTTACCTCTTCTTCCATCTACGTATGGCTATATAAGGATATCTTTCACAGACGCTGAAGGCACATACGCAGTCACTTTTGAGTGCAAGACATAGACTTTGAAATATTTGAGAGCTTTCACTAAGGCATAAGCTTGTTTCTCCATGATTTCATACCTGATCTCTGCATCTCTTAATGCCTTGCTGAAGAAGGAAATGGGTTGCTCTCGACCTTCCTCGTTTTTCTACAACAAGACCGCTGCTACTGTATCAAAAGAAGTGAACGAAAAAATTAAAAAATCCTTGGAATAGTTAGGACTGATCAACACAGGTGCCTCAGTCAACGCCCTTTTTATTTGGACAAAATCTTCCTTGGGCTCAGCAGTCCATTTTACTTCACTTCCTTTCCTGAGCATGGCTATGATGTGTTTGACCAACTCAGCAAAATTTGAGACGAATCTCCTCATAAAATTAATCTTCCCCAAAAAGGCCTGAACTTCCTTCCTATATCTAGGAAGTGACAGGGTCTGAATTGCCTCTACCTTGCTGGGATCAATCCTCACTCCCTCTGCTGATACTATATGGCCTAACAACTTCCCCTCTTTCATAGAAAAAATAGACTTCTTGGGATTTAAAGAAAGGCCAAACTTCTGGCATTTCAGGAAAACCCTCCTTAGGTGACAACAGTGCTCCATATCAGACCTGGAGAAGACTGTGATGTCGTCCAGATAGATCACCACAAACTTGTCTTTCTCTCCTATGAAGGCCATATCCATAGCTCGTTCAAAAGTTTCTCCTGCGTTCATAAGTCCAAACGGCATCTTGGCATACATGAATGTCCCCTAGGGGGTGGTGAAGGTCGTCTTCTCTCTGTCCTCGGGCATGACTAATATCTGATTATACCCAGACAAGCCGTCAACCATGGATATCCTGGATGCACCAGTTACCTTCTGCAATATGTGTTCCATGTTGGGCAAGAGATAATTGTCTTTCTTTGAGCTCCTGTTGAGATTTTTGAAGTCAACACAGAGCCTGATTTCCCCACTTTTATTCCTCACCGGGACCAAATTGGCCACCCACTCATAATATCTCAAGGGAACAATGATTTGGGCATCTAACAGTTTCTTTACTTCTCTCTCCATGACAGGCAACAACATGGGATTTATTTGTCTTAACTTCTGCCTGAATGGTTTAGCCTCCTCCTTCAGTGGGATCTTGTGTTCAATGACAGACGTGTCATATGTATTGAGGTCTTCATAAGTCCATGTGAACACATCGGCAAATTCTCTTAATAACTCAGTATATTCGGCTCTTTGTTCTTGGTTCAGGCTTCTTGACAACCTGACAAATTTAGGCTCCTCCTGTGTGCCGATGTTGCACTCAGCTGAATCGACATCTTCATTCAAAACTTCACCCTTTACTGCCACATCATTACCATCGAACAATCTTTCTAAAGGGACTAAGTCCCTTTAGAATGTGGTTGCTAGGCAGCTGAATAATTTGGTGATTAGCAATTTTACTTAAAAATACCACAGGGCAGGGGTGACCTTCAAGGTCAGGGTCCTGATCAATGTGCAACGCAGAAAATTCATCGACAGCCTGGAAGAAATTCTTGATTTCAAGATCGTCTTCGAATACCTTCCAATGTCTGACATTGTCCGGTACAACTGGCCTATACTTTATCTCAACATCATATTTGCTCTTAGGCAGCAGAGGGATTCTGAACAGACTTGCTGAAACGACCAAGGAATCAGCCAAAGCATTTCTCTCCCTTGGAATAAAAGAGATGTTGAAAGCTGAGAAGAAACTGTCAATCAAGTCCCACACCTCATTTCTGTAGCTTCTGAGCCGAGGATGCTTGGCTCGATAAGCGCTTATGACTTGCTGGATAATCACCTCAGCATCTCTGAACACTGCTATCTCCTCTATCCCCATCTCCTTTGCATCCCTTAAACCCAGAACTAGGGCTTCGTATTCCGCCACATTATTGGTGGCTTCAAATTCTAGCTTGTATGACAGGGATATGGTTTCCTGACACGGTGACACCAGCACCACCCCAACGCTAGTGCCTTTGCTAGAAGAAGCTCTGTTGAAAAACATCTTCCAAACAGAGGTGGTTGGAGGAGGCATCTCGTGATTAAAAGGGGGTTGCCTTCTGATTTGAAAAGGGGTTCAGGAGAATTAGTGAGGTTTAACAAACTGGATCCCAAATCAGTGTCTAGTGCAAAGATAGGGTGATTGGTGGGATCTGCCTCATCACTAACGATGTAGGCCAGTTGGGCTTCTCTGTACAACCTCCTATGTTCCCCTCCAAATACTGAAATGGTAGCATATGTGAGATCCATTTGTAATGTTCCTCCAAGATTTTTAATCCAAGATCTTGACAGCAGGATGCCAAACTTGGGAGGAACATCGGCTACTACAATGTCCATGACCACACTTTTCATTGGCAGCTGAAACAAAGAGACAACCAAGTCTTTGATGAGTCCGAGGCATTTCACCCTCCTTGAATCGAAAGAGTACAAATCATGGTAAGCCTTCATCACTTCCAGTCCCAATTCTTCCATGACTATTTTGGGCATAAGGTTGTGGGAAGCCCCTGAATCCATGAGGCAATTATGCAGCACCTTATCATGTATGTTAAGGGATGTGTAGAAGGGAGGGGATGAATCATCTCTGTCTTCTACCATGGGACTTAGGACAACTGTTGGCTTTTCATCTTGAAGATTTATTGAGTCTGTGGAAGGTTGGGGGTGCTCGGATTGTAACAGCTTAGAGAGGGACCTTTTGAAATCTTCATTTTTAACTAGTTCTGAAAGGGGTACAGGAATTCTGATCTTCTGAATCTCATGCTCAAAACTAAAAGAGGAGAGGGGCTTAGGAGGTTCCCTTCCCTCAGAGACAGGCTCTTTGACTGCTGATGAAGTATTCTGAGTTTTCTTTTCTCTAGTAGCTATCATTGCAGCTTTAGCAAGCCTTTCAGCTACGAGAGTTTGATCCCGGCTGTCAAAAGTATCATCTTTCTTCTTTGACCTGAGATGGTATCTGTTATGGGCATTGTTGGCCTTCTCCCCTTTACCCAACTCATTGATTTGGACGTTCATAAGGGACTCCTCATATGCATACTGAGTCAAGTGGGGAAAAGGGGAGGTGTCTTCAATGCAGTGAATTTCAGGGACGAGTTCTTCTACCTTGTCCCCTTCCTCATGAGCAACTATGCTGTTTTGGAGAGGGGTCTGAATCCTCTTATCATCTTTGTCCCTGCTCCTTTGTTCCCTTGGGAAGACCTGTGGCACATTGTTACTAGGCCTCCTGAAACCTCCGTTATCAGTATTCTGGGGATTTCTATACACGGGTTTCCCCTCTAACTCCCACCTTTCCATCCTAGCCGAAAGAGATTTCATCATTTTAGTTACCTCATCCATCTAAGGGGGAAGGGGAGAGGAATGGGATGAGGAGGCTTCAGCTCTCCTCCTGGGAATGTCTCTCTCAGCCTTACTCCTGAGCCGGTCAACAACCAATATATTAGACTCTACTTCTACGGCCGCGTCCTGTATGTGCGCCAGAGTGGTGGCTCTCCTTTCCCTCAACAAAAGGCAGAAGTCGGGATCAAAAGCACTAGCATAAGTAATCTTTGCAGAGGCTTATGAGGGCTTAATCTTAATGGGGATTTTATTGTACATTTTGTTAAATCTTTTGGAGAAGTCAGAAATAGACTCTCCTTCTTTTCTCTTCAAAGATCCAAACTCTATCATGTAATACATGAAGTCTTTTTTGTCTCCCCACTGTCTCAA
The DNA here is from genome assembly GCA_009831015.1 of Picea engelmannii. Classification (NCBI taxonomy): domain Eukaryota; kingdom Viridiplantae; phylum Streptophyta; class Pinopsida; order Pinales; family Pinaceae; genus Picea; species Picea engelmannii. The sequence continues at coordinate 131,778 of ML804096.1, forward strand.
AAAGGCATAATCCAAGGCCTTAATCCCATTAATAGATCCAGGAGGCAGGGCCCTAAACCATTTCCTAGCCTCACCCTCAAGGCTATGGACAGAAATCCTCATCCACACATCTGCATGCATGATAACATGATCATCTGTAAAACTGTAAAAGGCTTCAAGGTGTTCTTCTACAGCTATGTCCCCCTCGCTTGTAAACTTGGGCAACTGCTTGAGGTAGCCATCTGCTGGAAGGGCGTTGAGAGGCTGGGGTAGCAAAAGGGGAGCATACCTAGAGGCTATAATAGCCTCCATCCTGGTCATGGGGGGATTTTCTCCTGCCATAGGGATATTAGGTAAAGGAGAACTCGGAGGGGAAGGAACTTGAACAGGGGATACTGGAAATAGGCTTACAGGGGTGAGGGAAGTGACAAGGGTTTCTCCCTCTAGTCCAAAACTAGGAGGAGACAACTCGGCAGGAACACTTCCGAAATTCAGGAAACGAGAGGCTTCAGAAAATGGTCTGCTACGAAGCTGAGGAGAAGAAAAAGGAGTCTCTATAGAAGGAGACGGAAAATTACCTGGTTCGGTGGTGGAAGTTTCTCCTTGGGGGGCCTTTCCTCTTCTGAAATTCGCCTATGGCTCAGCTTCAGGCATAGCTAGAGGAAGCTGTGGATGGGACCGTGTGTGTCTACCTCTGAAAGCCACAATTAAAATAGCAGGTTCGCCACAGTGGAATCGTCACAATGGAGTCGTCAGGTGCACAGTAGCAATCTTCAAAGGCTCTGATGCCTGATGCACCTTCAAAATCAGAGGCTCAATGTCTTTCAATCCCAGTGAAAATTTTCAACTTCGTCCCCAACAACGACGCCAGAAATGTTAGCGTCGGAAGTCACTCTTGGATTACGGCAAGAGCAGAGCCCAACGCCCATCAGTTTATGTCACGAATAATTTAATGGGGTGATCGAAAGGATAGAGACCCGGGAAGATATCGCTCTAACTCAGAAAATCGGGCCTGGTATGTAAAAACAAAAGAGGTCTTGATCTAACTTCCATCAGTGAGTTGATTATAAAATGAGCAGATGCAAGACTTGGTAAGAAGGGTGAGAAAGAATGTCTTGGGCATCAGGCCTTTCGACAACTTGAAGAGGAAAAACTCAGAAGACAAGATCCTCTTGGTTCATAGCTTCGGGGAACTGAAGGTGACTTGACTGGATCTTCCAATTCCAAGACATTTAGCGTGAGAAAATACAAGAATTGATTAGAAACAATGCAACTATTACAGTGATCCAACATACATCATCCTATAACAATGCAACTCGACTGGATCCTCCAATTTCGAGCTGTTCTAACACAGTGTTAACAGAGAGGTGGAAAGAGGCTGACATTCATAAGGTAAGAAGTCTCAAGTGTCAATACATAACCAAAGAAACCAGTGCTTCATCAGAAAATTACAATCGGGAGCCTAGCTCAACCATCGATGCTTACAAAATACAAAAATTGACTAAATATACTCCTTAGCATTCGCCCCAACAGAGGCATCTCATGATTTCCAGGGCGTGGCATCTCTTTAGTCAAATCTGGCCTGAACTTCTTCATCAGACGTCACCTTAACTTTGCATGGCCTTCGCAGGGGGGGTAGCTGAATCATTAAAGGCTAAAGTAGCGTGTGCAGACTCCCCTGGTCAGTCGAGGACTCGGTATGGTTTCTTTGGAAAAAACCAGCATACAGGACCATCTCAGGCAGACTGCTTGCCGGAACCTCCATGCTTTGCATTTAATGAGTGAGCCGAGGTTTCAACTACCTTCCCCCACCTTCATTTACTTTTAGCAGGGACCAAGATCGAGGTCGAGTTGAGATGGTACTTGGAGAACGCAGCGATCCCTTTTGTAGCTAAACCTGGCACTTTGGCCCTTTGCACAGTTCTTTCTATCACCTCGAGTGACCACGGGTTGTGACTCTGTGCCTATATTCAAAGGCGCTTTCGACGTTTTGGGCTTTGGGGTTTCGAAATGCAGTGGAAGGAGGAAACCCTTTGTTCTCTCGAAGTCTCGGTAGCCGAAATGGCTTGATCGTGTGCCACGCGTCCCACTGGATGGACGACCTAGATCAACACTTGAACGATTGTGGGACCATCTCTGGCCCGAACTCTTTTCGGCGCTTCGAGCTTCGGGGATTTGAAATGCAGCGAGAGGATGAGACCCTCTGTTCTCTCGAAGTCCCGGTAGCCGAAATGGATTGATCGCGCACCACGTGTCCCATTTGGATGGACGGCCTAGATCACTTCTCGAATGTGGGACCGCCTCGGGCCTGGACCCTTTTGGCGTTTCGGGCTTCGGGGTTTCAAAATGCAGTGGAAGGAGGAAGCCCTCTGTTCTCTCGAATTCCCGGTAGCCGAAATGCCGACAGAACCCAATTGTGCACTACGTGTCCCTTGGTTGGACGGCTGAGATGATTTCTTGATCAACGGTCCTGGTTCTTTCAGGATTTCGCGCACCGGGGATACATGATGCAAGGAGAGACCCTTGTATGTTGAAGTCCCGGTAGCCGAAATACTGGAATGGCTTGATTGTTTCATGATTTTGGTCGTAGGAGATGAGCTCAGACGCTTGACCACGTGCAATTCTGTGACCCAAACTTACCCGATGGCCGTCGATCTGCCTCGTCTGTGGATCTTCGCCGTTGAAAGACAAAGTGCCCGCTCGCTTGATTTTAAGCCCGAAATGGGCTTCTTCTATGGGCTGCACTCGGCTCACATGGCTGCGGCCTTTGAATAAAACACACTCGACCGACTTCCAAATCCCACTTCTATGCATTTACACCAGGGGCCCGAAACCAGAAGAAAACACCAACTGGCAACAATTTGTGCTAACACTTTCTTTGCTTCGTTGCCTTTGAGGATTTCACATATATGATTATGGTGTTACCAATACCCATGAGAATCTCCTTAAGCCAGAACTCTTGGGGAAGGGAGTAGAGGCGGATCTAGACTGGCGCAGTCACAAAATCGTCTTTCTCTGGGCTGAAGCAGTCTGTCCATAATCGAAGGAAAAGCCTTGCAAAATTATAGAAGTATGGGCCATTTTCAAAAACTTGGTCCTTGTCCTCCATATTGTAAAAGATGATCGTGAAGAATCCTTTCGAATTGAGTTGGAGTTCATAGTCCCCTTTAGGGTTCCACCTTGTTTTGATCCAACGCATGAGGTCTCCTTCCTAGGGCCATAAGCCTAAAAACTTTCCAATGAGGGCATGTTCTTTCATGAACTAAGTGTGCTCCCCCACTCTGGTGGAATTTATCACATATCTTGGTGCCTTGGATTCTTGGGGAATGCATTTACCAGGCTCCCAAGTGCGAGATGCCTTTGGATGAGACATTCCCGCTTCCACCTCCATGTCATTTTCCAAGCTGTGTTTGTTTAGCAAGATTTGCTCACATAGATGGGGCGGTGGCTTGAAAGTCGACTACCTGGCTCTGGCTCTAGCTTTGTCGTTGGAAGCTACATTTTGGTATGAGGGGGTTTGCACCCCCCCCTCAGGATCCATATTTTTCAGTTAGTCATGCTGGTAGTCTGTAGCCTACATCTACAACTTAAAAATCGCCTGAAAGATGCAAGTTTAAGGTTTCGATGTCATGTGAACCCTAGCTCTGCGCTTCCGCAATCTTGCATTTTGGGCTAATTCTCCTTAATCTTAATTTCTAATCTATGGTGATAGATGTTACTTGAAGCTTCCATAAAATATGTATATAGTTAATTTTTATTTAATTTAGGATTTATTTATTTCCAAGTTAATTAATTTTTAATATGGTGAAAACAAATATTTTTTATTTCACTTTTTTAATAAAATATATATTAAATTCACTATTTTCCATTAAAATATAATTATTTTAAATTTACATTAATGAAAATGAAGAGTGGAATAAAACCATATATTATTTTCAAATTAAAATTAAGCCTCCACCATAAAATTGTATCTTGCACACCATGCACAATGTAATTTTGAATTTATCATAATTAATTTTCTTTTCAATTTGATAATATTAGAGTTGTCAAAACCTTCAAATTCTATGTATTGTTTAGTTTTCAAATTTCTACTCTCACGAACGAACATAGAAAGTCGATGATAAAGATTCAAATTATATGTATTGTTTAGCTTTCAAATTTCTACTCTCCAGAACATAGAAAGTCGACGATAAATATTGAGATGATGGGTGTTTGGAAAATTCCTTGTTGTTTTATTGATAATATTAGAGTTTGAAAGTGAAGGTTTTCACATGTAGTTATAATTGTGTTTGAACTTTTTGGATTTAAAGAGTGTAAGAAATTTTGAAATTTGAGTGGACACTTCACTTATACTTATAGTTATGGATAAGGAGTAAGCTAATTTGGGAGCAATCTTTTTTCTTCTCAAGTAAAAAAATCAATCAAAGTTCTGGATTGGTCGAAAATTTAAAACTGTATAGCCGGAGGATCTGCTCGAAAAATAACTAGGGAGAGAAGATTGCTAGGAGTTAGCCCACTCCCCAAGAAACTTATGAATATGAAAAGAGTGTCACAAAATGAAAATGAAATGATTATAAATGAAGTGTCCACTCCAAATGTTAGAAGTTTCAAAATTTTTTACACACAATAAAACTAAAAAAACTCAATCAACAAATATTGCAATAGAAATAGTTCTAGCTCTAGCTATCTCACTTAGTACTTCCATGGATCGCTATCTCACTTACTAATGTGCTTCCACTCATACTTCCTTACAAGCTATCTCACCGTCTATTGTGCTTCCGTCGCTGAAGTATCAAGACTTCCAAGCAATGGAAATAGATCTTCCATCCATCGCTCAACAGAGCAATAACTCACCAAATCTAGGTCTTCAACCCTGTTCTAATATTGAACAAACAAATAGAATTATCTTGGTAATTGTAATTAGTTGCTTATATTAATTGCTTACACATTTTCTAACCTCGGAATAGGTCCCCGCCTAATCTCTCACCCTACTCGACTTCAAGTTTCTTAATGCTGAAGTGCCTTGTTTCATAAGCAGACCAATTAAGAAAGAAAGTATGTTTCTGATAATAGTCTTCACCCTGATAACTTTATCTGACCCAAAGCTGTCTTATCATGAAGCTGCTCTATCACAAAAGAACATCTACCTTACTTATTATAAAAAGCTGCAAGTGAACAAATATGTCTGCAGTACGGTAATGGTCTCCCAGAGCTGCTGTCTGATCACGAACTTCTACCTTATCTGGCTGATATGACCAACTATCAATAAGAAGAAAACCGTCAAATGGATTGTTTAGTTTTAAAATTCGTACTCTCAAGAAAGCTGATGACAAAGATCGAGGCGATGGGCACAATATTGGGACAATAGATAGAAACTGTTAAGCAGCTGCATCAGCAACCTGTCCTTTGACGTTATGCGAGGGAGGTGGTAGTCATTTAGTCAGTGAAACCAGAGTTTCTAATGATGTTTTTATGGTGAAACCACAGTTTGTCAGTGAAAACATTGGTAAACCCGTAGAACTTTCACCTGCTCCCGTCGACCTCACTCGTATCGAAGTGAATGTATCTGCCAAAAGATGGATGTGTGAAAAGACGTTGCGCGTGGGCAGTACTGGGAAGGAGGTGCTGTGTGATATGAGTTTCCTACTCGTTTTTTCGACCGACTTACTGCCAAGGTGGCAGAACCACTGCACCTTCAGAGAGAAAATGGAAAAACCTACTCGTTTAAACTCTTCACCAATCACACATAAACACAAAATACTCCCGCGGGCCCAGCCCTCGCTCTCCATCATAATTATATTTCAACTTGTTTTACCTTTAATTACAGACCGACAAAATGGAAAAACAATATAATAATAGTACTCATGATCACTGAGTCAAATCGGAGAATTCAATTCTCCCGAAGCCCTATCCACAAGAGAACCATTGGGCTATGATGGCCACATTAAAAAAAAAAAATGCAAAACTGAAAATAAATTGATTTAGAGAAAGTATTCTCGAATGAGATCTCGACTGTAACTAAAACCTTCAAATTAGTTTCAACTCTACGCAATAGTGATTAAATATACAAACATATATATGTTTCGTTAATTTGTTTATTGAGACGAATTCTCGTTAAGATAGGAGAGCAATGTCAAGCTTTCATATCTTTTGAGGCTTTTCACCCTTTTTTTTGGGGGGGGGGTATGTGTGGGAAATTGGCAGTCTTCATAGAGGGAGATGCTAGTTTCAAATAGGATTACCTAGATTTGTTTCCTCCCCCACTCTATTCTTAGTACAAAATTCTCACATTCTATATAGAGGTAGATTAGTCACAAACAAATTAGCTATATTTTTTTTTTAAGGATAAAGGTTATTGAAAAATTCGAGGATTTTAGGACATTCATTAAAAAACAATGCCATTGACTTATGCCATGTTTAATATTGACAATAGAAGAAAATATGTGAGCAAGGTCTTTGAGAGCTACTTATCACAAAATGGTATCCCTTAGTAGAAATCCATAACTTTTACACCTCAACATAATAGTTTTGTTTAAAGAAAGAATTAAACCTTGGTTGAAATGGCATGGTGTTTGCTTTTTTTTTTTTTTGTAAGTTAGGTGGTACCTTTCTATTTTCTATTTATATATGCAGGACAGGCTACATTAAAATATTTATACTTTGGCCTCAACCTGCCCGTAGGAAACCAGGTCTGTTGGCCGTCTAAGTGCTTTGAATGC
>ML804096.1:148843-180199 GCA_009831015.1 Picea engelmannii
AGTACATGGTTGAGACAAGTAGTTGATGAGTTGACACATACATGAAGTGTATAGTTGATGATGTTGGTAAATATTGACGATTCATAGTTTATGAGTAGTTGACACATGATTGGAACATACTTGGTACATGGTTGGATGCACTTTTTTATGATACAGGTTGATTACAGGTTGGTGCATGGTTGATGCACTTGTTTATGGTACAGGTTGATTACAGGTTGAGGTACAGGTTGATGCATGGTTCAGACTTATTGGTACATGTTTACATCAGTATATATCACAGTGATAGTGTGAAAGTGGTTCCATCATTCTACTACTTCAGGGTGGCAGGATGGGGCAAGGACAGGTGGTTGTAGCCACCTTCCAGTTGTAGCCGGAGAACATTGGGGGTTGTAGCCTCCTTCTGGTTGTAGCCAAAGATTTGGGGAGTTGGAGCTTCCCTCAGGTTGTAGCTTGAGAAACTAGGAGGTTGGAGCCTCCTTCCAGTTGCAGCTAGAAAACAAAGGAAGTTGGTGCTTCCAATAAATGTAATTCTTCAAGACATATAAGAAAAAGCATTCCGTGGTTTTCTCCCGATTTGGGTTTCCACGTAAAACACTAGTGTACTGTGCATGTGTGTGATTGTTTATTTATTACTGCTCATTATTGGATAATAATTCTACATTGATATAACATTTGAAGAAAAAGGATTATAATTACGTTATTACTGATTCACCCCCCCTCTCAGTAATCCAACATAGATGTTGGTACCAGGTCCCTAGAGTCTAAAAGGAAGGTTACAAGACAAAGTCTTACCGTTTCAATTCAGATTTAGAGGTATTGGTATGGTTGTATACTTGTTTTGATGGTTATGTCTTGTCATGATATGGTGTATGCTTGAGGCACACTTTTTATGGTTGGTTTGGTATTTGGATATGGTATATCTTGGTTGCTTGGCTGAGTGAGGATCACTCCTATATTTAGTTCAACATATGACATGGTTTTTATAGTTCATATCTTTGAGTTGGTGGTACATGGTTGAGGCATATTCATGTTGTATGGTGGCATATGCATGAGGGACATGCATTGGTTCTTTGAGATACTACATTGATGATATGGTACAGATTTGCATATGGTTGATGGTATGGTATATCGTACATGTTACACATGGTTGATGCTCTAGTTCATGATTTACTGTTCCTTATTGATGTATCTTTGGTTCATGATTGATGCATGAGATATTATATATGTTGGCATACAATTGATGCATGGTATGGCATAGGTTTAGTTGGTTGATGAGCATATACACGTTGGTGTGAGAGAGATAGAGGCAGTGATAGAGACAGTCATAGAGACAATCATAGACAATGATAGTGATAGAGGTGAAGTCTGTGACAGTTGGTCTACATTTATATTTTAGGGCAGTTGGACAGGGAAATGATAGGTGGTTGTAGTCGAAGAACATAGGGGGTTGTATCCTCCTTCTGGTTGGAGCCAGAGAATTGGGGATTTGGAGCTTCCTTCAGGTTGTAGCTTGAGAAACTAGGGGGTTAGAGCCTCCTTCCAGTTGTAGTTGGAGAATCCAAAGTTGGTGCTCCCAATGAATGTTTTCTTTTGATAAATATATAAGAAAAGTGTTTTGTGGTTTTCTCCCATTTGGGTTTCCACATAAATTCTGGTGTACTATGTATCTATTGTGATGTGATGTTGTTTATGATTATACTATTGACAATCTATTGAATGGTAAAGATAAACTGTTGAATATTGTTGAAGTATAAACTGTGGTAAAAACAAATGTAATAATATTGCTCATCACTGATTCACTCCCCTCTCAGTAATCCAACAAGTAATTCGACCCATAAAACAAATAAATAACAGTACCAATACAGAGAGACATACCTATAGGCGTTGACAGCTTGTATTTAGCCTCTTTCCCATTGTAACTCGCCCCCAAACTATACTGAATGTAGCCCTAAATAATAAATGTTCTTCTCACAGAGTATTAGACCCAATTTTGGAATAACTCGGCCCAATAATGAGGTATGGTCTCCCAGTGACCAACTCAGCCATAGAAACAAAGGGAAATCGATCCACAATGAATATAACTCTTCCCATAAGTGATCAAACTCATTTTTCACAACAAACTCGCCTTTTAGTGGTCCACAACTCGACGTCTCAACAATGAATAATTCCTTCTTTGTCAAAGGCACCTCACCATAAGAAAATCGACCCAAAAACTCAAGAAATGCATCCCACCAGTCTATCTCTCCTTCCTTCAACCTAAAATTGGTCTCCTCAAGGGGTTTCAACCCACACAAGATCAATACTTCACTACCGAAAAGAATAAATCAACTATAATGGAAGAAACCCGACCATTGTCAAGAAATGTCCACCACAAGAAGATGAGATATGCCACAATGAAGCACAATAGGAAGATCCATATGATCTCCTCTCAATGACTAACTAGGGTGGATGGTCTCACCATCGAAGCAAATCTGCAATTTCCTCCTAGGGTTTTCGTCCTAAGACTCTCCAAAGATCTGTAGCAGATCTTTGGAGACTTCATTAAGTCTTACTATGTTGAACTCCTCTTCCACATTGTTAAGCAGTGATACACTTGAAACTCAACCTTCTACAGTAGAGTCGATTACAAGCTTTGGATAGCCTAATCTTTCAACTAATGGTGATTTTGATGTAGGTACTCCCTCTACAAGAAACATTTTTCTTCCCGGAAGAGTGACTAAGATGATTGAAGTCGCTAGTGTTGATGCACATATTAAAACTTATTTCCCATATTGCCACCAATGCCATCTCTTTACCCTTTTTTCCACCAATACCATCACTTTTCCTTTGGAATGGTTCATCATTTAGTCAAAAAAGACAAAAGATATCCATATCAAGACAAATGATGGAAAACATATCTTATTGAAATAGGTTATGCACGTTCTAGTGATGCACATAAGTATTGTCTCTGTAGGATGATTGGATGATGAAGGTTGTTCCACAAGATTTTGAAAGGGTGGCTAGAAAATTAGTAGAGGGGCATTTCTCATTGCTAAAGGATCGAAGACGGGAACGTTGTATACATTAAGAGCAATAGAAGAGAAATAAGATCTGGTTGTTGTTGCAGGAGAAGAAATCTCAATAGATTTATGGCCTAAGCGTCTAGGTCACATGAGCGAGAACGACCTCGGAATCCTTGCTGACAAAAATCTACTTTCAGGTTTGAAGTCCTACAGTCTTGATCTTTGTGAGCATTTTATATATGGTAGGAAACAAAGGGTTTCATTTATTAGAATTAGGCATGAACGAGAATAAATATTTTAGAATTTATACATTTTGATATGTTTAGTCTAGTAAATATTAATTCATTGGGAGGATCCTCATACTTCGTCACATTTATAGATGATGCATCTAGGAAAGTTTTGGCCTACCCTATGAAAATAAAAGGTGAGTTATTTGAGATATTTTAGAACTTGCATGTTGTTGTTGAGAGATAAACTAATCAATTTCTCAAGTGTTTGAGGACGGATAACGGCGGGGAATATTTCTCCAATGCATTTAAAGAGTATTGTAACATGTTTGGCATAAAGCATGAGAAGACCGTTCCTCTTTCTCAACATAATGGTACTACAGAAAGAATGAATCACACTATCATGGAGAAGGTGAGGAATCTGTTGTCAAATTCTAGATTGGAGGAGCATTTTTGGGCAAAAATAGTAAAGATAGTTTGCTACCTGATAAATTGATCTCCTACTACAGCCTTGGATGGTGGCCTTCTCAAAGAAGTTTGGATGGGTAAAAAGGTAAATTATTCTCACGTAAAAGTATTTGATTTTGAATCATTTGTGCATATTCCCAAAGAGAATAGAACTAATCTAGATGATAAATCCATGATGTGTAATTTTTGGGATATGCAGATGGTGATTTTGGTTACCGAATGTGGGATCTAGTTAACAAAAACGTTATTATAAGCATGGATGTCATACTTAATGAGTTATAGATGTTTAAGAAGCATACAGGAAATATGGAGGTCAAGAGAGTTGTTGACATGTCCATTGAACAACAAATTGATATTCCATAGTTGCAAGAAAATGGGCAACATATTCAGCAGCAAGTTAAACAACAAATGGAACATAATGAAAAACAACAAGAAGAAATTGTACAACAACCATTGCAAGAAGTCCAACCTGGAAATGCACCACCAAAATTGGCTCCCAGATCTACTAGGCCTCACAACGCATCACAAAGTTATCCTTCCTCAAATTATATTGTCTTGATTAATGAAGGTGAACCTGATTGTTTTCAAGAGGTTTGTAAAGTTGAGAATAACAAAAGAATGGAAGAAAACAATTGAGGAAGAAATGGGGTCCTTGTTGGAAAACGAAACATGGGAGTCGGTGAAGCTTTCAAAAGGAGGAAAATCCCTACAAAACAAATGGGTGTATATGATTAAGCATGAGGGAGAAGGGAAAAATGAAAGATACAAGGAAAGGATGGTGATGAAATATTTTCTCAAAAGGAACCTATTGACTTCACTAAAATATTCTCCTGTTGTTAAGATATCGTCCATTAGAATCATTATTGGTCTTGTTGTTTCTTTAGATTTGGAGTGTGAACACTTAGATGTAAAGATAACCTTCCTTCAAGGTGAATTGGAAGAATATATTTATATGGAGCAACCAGAACGCTTCAAAATAAAAGGAAATGAAAAATTGGTCTGCAAGTTGAAGAAGAGCCTCTATGGACTAAAGAAGGCACCTCACCAGTGTTATAAGAAATTTGATTCAATTATGTTGGAACATGGATTTTCTTTCTTGTTAGAAAAAAAGGATCACGGAGCAATAAAATAAAACAAATGTGGAAATAAAACATAGAAAATACACAACACAATAGAGACATAGATATAAGTGGATCACCCAATGTGGGCTATGTCCACTAGAGAAATTTCTAGGTCCTTCCTTTATTATTATCCAGCAAATGAAGGGATACAACCTACAACACACCCGCTGTAACTTCCTCTTCTTTCTCTCACAGTCTCCTCTCTCATAATACAATATTCACAATGATACATAGTCGCAATACATTTCCCTCATAAAAGAGGGTTTCCTTCTAGGGAAAAGAACCTTAACATAACTTATACCATCAGATTTGTGACCTTATAATGAACGGTCCATATTTACTATGAAATTACAATATACATTTACAAGGAAATTTTTCCTCCGGGGGCCCGCTTGCCCCCAGACTCTACAGGAGGGGCAAGCCCCCTCTTCACTCCCCCACGTGGAGGGGTGTATAGTCTTCGAGGTTGTAAAGTATTAACGGGGTATAAGCACGACTACAAACAAATACCTATGAATCAGGAAGATAATCAGGCTCCACAACCAACAATGCCTTCTGACAAGGTGATCCTGGAGGCAATGACTGGGCCAGACAGACCTTGGGATGATCTTCATCATTGATATTACTTCTTACCTGAGCTCAAGAGAATAGAGGAAGGAGAGTTGTTACGACCATAAATGGAGATAGCCCTTGTCTTATTAACCCTCTGGCTATGCACGAAATATACGCCGAGGGAAACATGGCAAGTATTGCTCATAAAATTCCTATCGATATCTCAAAAACCCCCGGTGTCGTGGAACATGTCTTCGTTGGAGTGGATTTCTCTTTCGAAGAGATTCAAATCTACACTGATTTTTTTAAAGAATTTCGTGACGTTTTTCCCTGGTCTTATGAGGAGATTCCAGGCATCGACCCAAGAATTTTTGAACACGAAATCACAACTTATCCTGATGTTAAACTGGTCTGACATAAGCTTCGCCTGGTCAATCCTCGCAAAGTAGCGGTAATAAACCCTGAAGTAGAGAAACTCCTCAAAGCTGGTTTCATCTAACCTGTGCAATTGACGGAATGGGTATCGAACCATGTTCTTGTCAACAAGAAGCAAGGCACGATTCACGTATGTATGGACTTCTATGACTTGAACAAAGCTTTCCCGAAAGACAATTTTCCAATCCCGTTTATTGACCAGATCATCGATGAATTTGCGGGTTGCGAGGTCTTTTCTTTCATGGACGGTTTTTCTAGGTACAATCAAATTCATATCAAGCCCGAGGACCAACATAAAATGACTTTTATTTTTCCTTGGGGTACATTCACGTATAGGAAGATGCATTTTGGCCTTAAGAATGCTGGAGCCACTTTTCCGCGGTCCATGTCGTTTTCTTTCCACGACCTCAAACACATAGTCGAGGCGTATCTCGATGATCTGGCATCACGTTCTCGCAAGATATATGATCATCCCACCCATTTATGACTAATCTTTGAGAGGTGTCGCTACTATCAGACTCGCTTGAATCTAAACAAGTGCAGTTTTTGTGTCACATCGGGACGCTTATTAGGTTTCATCGTGTTAATAAAAGGGATCATGGTCGATCCTCTAAAGGTTGAGGCAATAGTTCAATTGCCTCCCCCATGCACAATCCCTCAGTTTCAGAGTATGCAGGGGAAAGCCAACTTTCTTCAGCATTTTGTTGCTAATTATGCCGAGATCACTAAAGGGTTTATGCATCTTTTGAAAAAAGGGGTCCCATTTTGTTGGGATGAAGCAACTCAACGCTCTTTCGAAGCGTTGAAATGTTCCCCGACGTCTTCCCCTCTGCTCAGTCCTCCTGATTATGGAAAGTATTTCTTGTTGTATTTGGATGCCACGGAGTCGACCATTGGCATGATCTTGGTTTAAGAGGATGACAAGCTTGAAGAGCACATTATCTATTATCTTAGATGAGGCCTAGTTGGACTGGAACTCAACTATACTCATGTTGAGAATCTTGCATTGGCAAGAGTCCATGCTGTCCAATGGTTCCGTCACTATATATTACTTCGCAAGACCACCGTCGTAGTCATCATCAAACCTTTTCAATATGTGTTAACAGGACGGGTCATCGGCAAAAATATCAGTAGATGGATAGTTATCCTATAGGAATTTGACTTGGATTTTGTTTCGAAGAAATCTAAAAATTCATTGGTCTTCGCTGAAATAATTTCGAAACTTCCAGTCGAAAGTGGTGATGTTTCACCCAAAGAGTCACCTATCAACGAAGATCTTTTTCTTATTGCATCTTTGGACCCCTGGTATGGAGATATCCTTTTGTATATTCAGACCCTGAAGTTCCCTTTTTCTTCCTCTCGCAATGAGCGTCGATGAATATGCCACCAAGCATGGAATTATCTTATCCTTGATGACACTTTATATCGTTGAGGAGTTGATTGCATCCTCCATCAATGTCTCACTCATGAGGAGGAAAGGCTTGTTTTAAATAATTGTCACACTGGAGCATGTGGTGGTCATCTATCTGGGTTGGCAACAACCCAAAATATTCTTCGTGTGGAATACTTTTGTCCCTCGTTAATCAAATATTGTGTTGAGGAGGTCAAGAAGTATCACCCATGCCAGATCTTCTTTCAGAAGATGTGGGCACACCCAGCTCCTATGTTCCCAGTTATTGTTGTCGGTCCTTTCACCAAGTGGGGGATTGATTTCAATACATGTCACCCGGTTTCAGCCAGGGGGCATCGCTATATCATCGTAGAAGTATACTACTTTACTAAGTGGTTCAAAGCTATGCTGACATTTAACAATGACAGGAAAATTATTGCCCTTTTCATTTTCAACCAGATAGTATCTAGTTTCGGTATTCCGAAGGAGATTGTCACTGACCATAGCAGTCACTTCCGGAACAAAATGATGTTTGAATTAACATCAAATCTTCGGTTTAAACAGGAACATTCGTCACCGTATTACCCACAAGAGAATGGTCAGGTATAAGCTGTGAATAAGTCTCTCAAGACTATTCTTCAGCGAATGATTAATTCGGCCAAGTCAAATTGGAATTTGATGTTATATTCGACGCTTTGGGCTTATCGAACTTCTGTAAAGATTGCTACCGGTTTTTCACCTTTTCAACTCGTTTACGAGATGGAGGCAATTTTACCCATTGAATGTCAAATCCCTTCTCTGAAGTTGGCAGTGGAACTACTGCCCGACACTATACCGCTTGAAGAAATTCTTTTATATCTCGAGCAGCTCGATGAGTAGCGTCGAGATGCAGAGTTGGCTAACGAGGCTCATAAACATCGGGTCAAGTGTCAATATGATTGATCCATCCACCCTCAGATTTTCTCTGAAGGTGATCTTGTCCTAGTCTACGACCAAGACAAAGATCCCCTGGGGGCATGCAAGTTCAAATCCATGTGGTTCAAACATTTCATTGTGAAAGAAGTCTTAGAGAAAGGTGCTTATTGTTTGGTTGATTTCTAGAGAAACCCTTTAGCGGAGCCTAGAAATGGGCTCTAGATTAAGAAGTATTACACTTAGGTCAGTCACTTGGGTGTGGCTTTTGGTATATATGTATAGTTTTTTATACATTCTTGTCTTTTTTGTTTTGTGGGCGTGTAGTCATTTATGTTTTCTTTTCACCGTGGCAGATGTCAAGTGAATCTGAAGTCTACGTTGGGTTCACGGACGACGCTAGCTGACACACTCAGAGGCTTTCTTTTGCAGCTTGGGTGATTTTTTCACCTGGTGGTCAATTGCTATCTTCTGGAGGTATTTATCTAGGAGAAGAAACCAATAACATTGTTGAGTACAGTGCAGTGATAGAATTACTATGTGATGCCTTGTCACATGGTATTTCTCACCTCCATGTTTATTTATATGCTCAACTGGTCATGTCCCAGTTAAATGGAGTATATTGTGTCTACGATCCCACTCTTCATCGATGATTCCTTAGGGTACGTCTCTTGGAATGATCTTTTGATTATATTACTTATATTCATGTTCCTAGGAGATCTAACCAACTATCTAATACATTAGCTAATCAAGTATTAGATTGGCATGTTGCTCACTTGTAAAAGTAAAACACACACATACACATGTAAATACATTTGTAAAAAATGTTCATCCACAAGACAAAAAATATGTGTATGTATATAATATATATATCCAAAAATAATGTCATGAGTACAAAGTGGGCATTAAAGCCTAAAAAATAGTCGGTATACATCGTTGGGCTTAAACCCTCAATACATAGTACAAAAAGTTCCCTCGGCACAGGTATGGTCTAATACTCTAAGGTCTAGGACTATTGACCCTGCTATAGTGAACTACGACGTTCGCAAGATGCCAAAATAGCTGGACCCATGTCCTGGGCACCCTCACTACATGTGGCTGCATAGCCGGGGGAATATCCTCGATCTCGACCATGGGTACCGCACGAGTGAGAGTTGTTAGGTTTCTCTCTACTCATTGTAGCACCCTCTTAGCCTCTCCGATTGGGGGTCCTCCTGCAGTTTTTGGTCCTCCTAGTCCTGTTGGTCCGGCCTCTGGTCAAGGACGACGCCTGGTCCTGGAAAATTCAGCTGACCGAACTGGTCCCAAATCTGTATATAACAAATCTTTGAGTTAGTACTCTAACATTAACATAAAATGGATAATACGTAAAAATTTAAAAAAAGTAAATAACTTCAAAAATTGTGTTACCTATCTCGCCATGCTCTTCGCCAGGGGGCATGGGCATGTCGGGATCCATCAGGAAACTAATTCCTACATATGAATAGTCCTCCATAATAGGGATCTGACGGACCCACCAATCAAAAAATTTATCATCGAAATCCTCTTGGGTTCTTCCTCCACCCTATCTAGGCAGAAAAACTGCCCACCTGCACAATTCCGGAAAGGAGGCAATATGTCCCCATACTGTCTCCCTCGAGCTAAGACTAGGCACTCTCGAAGAAGAAGAAAGAGCACAATATCGTACCGAACCTGAAACTTCACAATGCATCTATGCACAAGAGGCTTGATGGAGTGTTGCGGATCCAGTGATCCACCCAATCATGAAAAGTACAATGCGAAGGTGGAGGCAAGTGATCTTGTGAATCGACACATGAGAACCTACTTTCTCGGTACCAGCCTCACAATACATCTCGATGTAATCCTCAATGTTGTAAGACCCTGGAGGAAAGGTCCTTAGATTGACTGGTTCCCCTCTCCTAGAGAGGCCGGTCAAGAAGTAGATATACGTGGTTGGGGTCAGTGATTGACCCTCTAGCATAAATGCCTCTGCATCAGGGTGCCAATACTCTACCAAGTCATTTAGCAACCTCGATTGTGCCCTCATGAACGGACATTGGAAGAACTTCCACATGCCACACTGTTTTAGCATAGCAATGGCCCTGAGATCCTCCTCGACCAAAACATCAAGTTCCTCATGTTTTCTTTCTCTCCAGTGCACATACATCCCGTCACACAAAAAATTGGAGAGGTATTAGTCTTTATTATTTCTTTTTTGATATTTAAAGGAGGTGTAGACGCGACCCTTTTACAAGGGTGTGCGCCTCCCAAACATAAAATTAAATACAAAAATATGAATGAAAAAGAAGGAGAGGCTGATTTGTACTTACTTGGTCCAAGTGTGAAGGTTTTCCGTCCACCGTAGCTCCTTGAATTCGTGTTTTGAGTAAGAGGTTTTTTTACCTTTTTGGTTATTTTCCAAGTTGCAATGTAAAAATGAGTTGTCCACCTCTATTTATAGGCTTTTTTGGCCCTTTTTTGCCTAATTTGGTCCCCTTTTTCCCTTTTCTTGACTTGGTAGCTGCTGAATTTATCTTTTGATTCATTTTTGGGTCGTTATGATGAAATTGTCCTTTTGGTTTGGCAATTTTCTTGAGATGGGTTACACCTATATTATCCCATGGTAAAAGTCATTTTTTCAACTATTGCATATAGGTTAGGTTTTCACCCCCTGCATGGTCCATATTGTTGACTTTTCCGCTTTGCCATAGGATCAACCCCATCGAAGTGCAGCACAAAACCTTCTTAGCTGCATTAGAAGTGTTGTAATTATGTGGTAGAGCCCACCTCTACATGGATGTCCTAGATAGATCCTTTGTTTCATTTTGGCATCCATGCTGCGAGTTTTATACGTAGGCCTGGGAGTCCTTGTTAGTCCCGCCATGATTACGTATTGAAGCCTCATTCTTCTTTCTAGTCATCATTCTTGGCCTTACCCATAGGACTCCCTAAAGAGCATAGTTTGTTGTCTTTCAAACTCATTTAAATTTCAAAAGAAATATCTGGCGAGAGTTCATTTATTCTGTTCGGTCTCGTCTATATTACTTAAGAAAAGAAGCCCCCCTTGAGTCTTATTTAAGCTCTTTTCAGACTCTCTAAAAATGAAAATATTGTCGAGTGATCTTGTTGCCCTTCACGCTCGCCAAACTCAAATTTGAAGGCACATATGTCTGGCAGTAGTTTACCCCTTTTTCGGTCTAGGTGGCTAATTTTAAGAATAAAGGTATGCCCTAGGAACTTCGGTTCGCTAGGAGAGTATTCTTGGGCATACGTTTAACCCTTTTTCGGGCCTGAGGGACTAAATTTTCAAAAAAGGAACATTCTCCTTGGTTTTGGTTTATATCTTTTTTCGGGCCTTGGAGATTACCTACAAAAAAGGACCTGCCTCAGAGTCCATAGTTAAGCTCTTTTCAGACTCCCTAAATATGAAAAGATTGTTGAGTGACCTTGTTCCTTTCACACTCGTTAATTGGTCCAAAAAGAACATCTATTTGGCATGAGTTTAACCCTTTTTCCAGCCAATAGATTATTCAGGAAAAATGTATGCCTCAGGAGATACGTCTTGTTGGGATAGTTCTCCTAAGTTATATTTTATACTTTTTCAGGCTAAGGAGACTAAACCTAGAAAAAGGTTGTGAGTCCATAGTTAAGCTCTTTTCAGACTCCTTAAAATTAAAAAGATAATTGAGTGATCTTGTCTCAATCACACTCGTTAAAATGGTTTTGAAGAGACGTCCTTTCGATATAAGTTTAACCCTTTTTTCAAACCGATTGGACTAGTTGCGAAAAAGGAACTCCCTGGAGTCTTCTTTTAGCGTTTTTTCAGACTCTCTAAATGTGAAAAAACCATCGAGCTTACCTTCTTTGGGATCGTAAAAATTCACATGGAAGGAATCTTGTTTTTTCATGCTTAATCACATTGCTTCTCTCATCCTTGCGTATTTGGCCTAATGTCGGCTCCATGTTGCTATTCAACTAAACCTTCAACGCATTCCTTAAATGAAAGCCTTGCAACACTTTTTCCCTTGCGATCTGACACCTTGAGCCATGGAGGAATTTTCCCGAGTGTCCTCATCCTGCACATGTCTCCTTGCACTGATAATTAGTATGTTCCATGCGCTTGGAACTAGTTTGTTTTCCTGCGACACTCATTACTCCCTTGTAACGTAGCATTCTTTTATTCTTTTTCAAGCTCGTTAAAAATTTGAAAAAGACAAAAAAATAAAATATTCCAAAAAGAGGGGACGAGATATACATTCTCTTTTATTCGGAAACAAGATAGTCTCCCTTGGAAAAAACACATCCTTCCATTTGTTCTCCAAGAATTTAGATCTAGTATGACCTTAGGAAGTTTTTCTCGCTACATAGAGTTGTGTACTCCTCTGTTTGGTTACTCTTCCAAACATATGGAGAGTTTGTGGTGCCTCCTGTATCACAGAATTATGTCAATTTTTAGTTTCCTGAGTCTCATCATTTTGTCATTCTTTTGTCCAAGGGAATTTTTATCCAACCCGAGTCGGTCATTCTGCAGTTTATCTCTTGACTTTCGTGAGTCGACCATCCCGAGAGTCTAGTCAAGTTCAGATTCAAAATCGATGATTTTTTATGCCTGATGATCGAGATCCTCCAGTCTTCCCCGACAGCATGTCGAAGACCTCAGGCTAGTGAGTCTTACACTCCCATTGTACTCCTACTTGAGTTTTGAATATCTTGAAGTTATTGCTCGAGCTATGAAGTCCTCATCTCTAGCCGTAGGTGTCAATGATTCTTGAAGATGCATACTATATTGTACTTGTATATCTTCAAATGATTTTGAGATGTAGATCCATTGTGTATAGCTCGCGGCTACACTTTATATAGACATTTATATGACATGGATTTGCAGTTTACTTGATTGGCAATCATGCTTAGTTCATCCCGAGCATGGGTATGCCCGCCTCAGAGAGATTATTATTTTTTTGCAGATAACACGCTCTCGAACTATGGTCCCAGGCTCACTTTACTCCGTGCCTTCCCACTAGTAAATATATTGTAATGTATTTCGGCCATCAATTTCTATTTTGACATCACACATTAGGGGGCATCTGTTATAGTCCAAAAATTCCCTACCTATGCATACATGGCATTTGCCTTTCCACTTACACATTTTTCCAAATTACTGTTGAGGCTTCCTCTTATAAACTATTTTTTGGAAGATGTACGCGTCCTGTTGAACTATATCCCATGTACACACGCATGTTTCATACTAGACAACCTGCGTACATATGTGAGAAGCATACTAAACAACCCGCGTTTATCTTCAAAAATTGCAAAAAATAAAAAATTGCAAGGAGTTCGGCGGAGTTTACGGGCTATTGGAGGTTTCCCAACCATTTTACCCATTGTAGCCCGTCCCCAAACCGAATAACCATATTTTTGTCATATAAAAGGAGGTCTTGGGGTCTCATTTCAATACCAAGCAAGAGAACAAGTAAAATCTGCCAAAATCCCTTCCCCCTCTCTGCCCAAGTTTTGCATTCGTTTATGAGTTTTGGCCTCAACATTCTCCTCAAACCCCTTCTCCTAGCACAACCCTTTCCCATTTTCCAAGAGATAAGTTGGTTGTGAGAATTTTTCATGGGATTGGACCACTTGGAGCAACAATAGAGGATCTCAGACCTGGTTCGTGGAGCATCAGCCGATGAAGGTCGTAATCTTTGTAATCTTCATTATTGAATAAAATAGTTCTTTCCTATCCCAAACATTGTGTTTATTTGTTTTCATTTGATTTATGCATTTATATCGATATATAGACATTAACAGTGATAAGTAGAGATCATATTTCTTGTAGCATTGTTTTCCTAATATTTTTGCAGGTTAGCTTTGGGAGGAGACCAACAACCTAGGAAGTTGCAAGGGTGAAAGAAGTCTACACCAACCATAAGGATCACAGGTACATTTGCTGACCTTCTTTCCTCTCTCCTTTCATTCGGTTTAGATAGTTTGGGGTAGCTTAGGAATAGGACTTTATTTTAAGGGAAGTCAATGTTCTACCTTTACATCGACCCAGTATAGTAATAGGGGGATTTTCCCCGCTAGCACCATCTATGCAATGTTTGACTTTGTTGGAAACAAGCCTCGCTTTACATATACAATGAAGATAAGATTAGATGCAAAGGTATGTCATATCACAAGGACAATGTGAATATGACTAAAGAGGCCAAATATAAGGAGATATCGAATAATTCAAGATCCCTAGTGATAATGCAGGACCCTACATCATTCAAATAGATTACTAGGGTACATTTATTAGTGCTCTTGAAGGACCACCTATCAACAATCACTGACCTAAGAGAGAGTGGTCATACAACCATACATGTACATTCATTGTAAATACACTTGGTATATATACAATAAATCACCATCCATATGGGAATGTTTAATTACACCGAAGGTGTTCTTAGGGGAGGTTCTTCTCAGTCTTTCGTCGTATGTCCAGAACCTATGTGAAATTGTTGGCAAATGACAAACTTCTCTCCACATGTCACTACTACTCCTACTCCACAGACTCCAAAATGCTATTGATAGGAGGCGACTTCATATTTATGCTACTCCTACTCCAATGACTCCAAAATGCTACTGATAGGCGGTGACTTAATCTTTATGTTACTCCAAACTACTCCATCGACTCCATATTGATAGGCGACGACTTACAGGTTCATTCATCTTTATAGTTAGAGTTTCTTCGCAGGACTCCACTACATTGGAGCCAAAACAAAGGGAGAAACCCCCATTTGGTCTCTGCATTTCCACTTTCAATTTCAAGGTGTGGGTGTGGGCGTGGGTTGGCTGCTCAATTTCTCAACTGTTGCGTGCGACCATAAAACTCAAAGTAGAAATTCACGGATTCTGTCATTGTTTTAATAACTTTTCCTGTGTTTGATGATAGATTGTTGAGCCTACGAATGAACGTGATCGACGACTAATGAGAAATAAGAACATGGTAAGTTAATGAAATATAAGATAATAATCTCTATCATTGAACAGATCTTTTCAGGTGTATTACTAATTATGATCTTTTACTGATCTATATTGTATTAGTGTTGATTGATTAGATGTAGGCAGGTAGCTATGTTGATTATTGAGATCGTAGGTGAAGCTCACGCTTTGTTCCATGAATTCTTGGGAATGAACCCGGTTGGTGAACGATATGTCAAGTGCTATGACATGCCAAGAGCATCCTTTTCTCTGTGCCAACCTGGTTTTTCGCCCCCCTCATACTTAAATGAGAAATATGATGATTACTCCATGCATTCTGATTCAATATAAACAAATGGTCATGACTTGATTTTTAATTTAGCTAACGTTTATAGTGAGATGAATATTTGATCCAGATAGATCTAGGGAACATCACAAAAGTTTCAGAAGTGTCCCAGGAGGCCCAGAATGGCCTCAACAGGTAGAGAAAGGGAAAAATTCAAAGCTCCCAAAACTCCGTAAAAATGACATGATTGTGAAGAGCACGTTGCAAGCTTTCCAATGATGCAAACAACACGTCAAACAGAGTTACGGATTGAAATATATTTGTAGTCAAAGTTTGGTCAACCCAACCTAGTCAGCAGGGGATGAGTCAACATATGTACTGTTGACGTCATCATCTGTACGGATGACGTCGTCATCTGTATGGATGACTTCAACATATGTACAACATACATGGAATGCGTAGGAGGTGACACATGTCATGCTGACGTCACATGATATCAGCATGGTGACGTGGCAGCACTAGAGGCTGTCACGTGTCACTCGTATTTGGCGTTTTTGAGCCGATCCATGGACCAATCAGATCGTGCCACATGGCAGTCTGTACAGTCCGTATAATGACATGGCAGCTGACATGGAAGTCCATACAAGCTGAGGTGGCAGTCTGTACAAGATGACGTGGCAATCCATACAATATGACATGGCAATCCATACAAGATGATGTGGCAGCTGACGTGGCAGGTCTAGTCAGCAGTATGTGGTAGGTACAGTTAGCAGTTACATGGAATATAACTGGGAAACAAGGGTCAATAGTTGGGTGCCACATGGCCCAATCAGAGGGCACCACGTGGCACCCCCAAAATGCACAAGGAGGGCCCGTGACCAAAAATCCAAAAAACAAATATTATTAACGGACCCCGCCAAATATGGCAGGGTCCCTCATTAGAGGGTTGACCTCCAACATTAGTGATGGTTGTAAAAAATGCACCAAAAGGGAGGCCCGCAAGTTTGGCCCCGAGACCTCCCCCCTAGCTTAGCGCCTTAACACTTGCACACTAACCAATTGGGCTAACCACAACTTTGGTAATTCCGCCCAAAATTTTATTCAAAAGGTGGTTCTCTCTAGTGCACAGATAGAGGAGAGCGCACTAGTCTGCCTAGGCTGTATAGGTCATAATTTTTGATGCAGATTCTAATGCATTTAATGTTGAGTTACACACGGATTGAGGCAGAGAGGCCAGAGGAGGCCTGAAGGTGACTGTGTCTGATCGAGACATTTTGACAAATTTTTTTAGGTAATTCAGAGACGCAAATCCAATGGAGAGGTTTTTTTTTGCAGCAGAGCTTTAGATCATCAAGCTAAGTTTTTTAGAAGCCAATGTAAGCATGTTTTTCATTATGTTGTTTTGTTGTTAAATATTGCAGCATAGCATGCATGTTACAGGTTTGAAGGAGCATGTAGAGGTTGCAGCAAGGAAACAAGATCAACTTATTCCTTCTATCTATTCTTTTCTTCTCTTCTTATACATAAAACCAATCAGTTACATGTGACAGATAAATTGTGGAACTTCCATGATAAGTGGCCAATGAAGTAGTTCTAAATCTCGTGGTTTCATGATCTTTGTATGGGCTGCATATCTATGCTTGGATCTGAGCAGCGGAGATAAGGCATTTGATGGCTCGATGTTGATGGGGGTCATCTTTTATTCTTCCTCTTTTTATGTATTGAGTATGTGGGAATAATTTCCATGTCAGTATCATGGATGACTCATGAGCATGATAACTTGTGAAGCTTGTATACATTCCTGATCACATTCCAATCTCTTGTTGTCGTCACCGAAGAAGGACTTTGGCCTTACAAATTGTAAAGGAGAGACATCATTACAGTGAGGAGAATAAAGTAGTCAGGCTTTGGAGCATGACCCGGAGACGTAGCCCACATCGGGTGAACTTCGTTATCAAGGGAAGTGTCATATCCATTATGTGTCTTATGTTCTTATGTTGTTTTTCTATGAATTTACGCACATAGGATATTAAGTGCAAGAATGACATATAACACATAAGAAAAACTAAGGAGGTTTCATTCACTTCGAATTCAAGCTTATAAGACTTCAACTTTACCTTTAATTGTAAATCGCTCAAGTAAAATGATCTATAATGACCCTTTTGGAGGAGTGACAAAATCAACCAATTATTGGAGACTAATCACCCCCAGGTTTAGATCATGTTGTATCAGAGCAGGCTTGATACCAATTGTAGGTGTTGAAGATAAGGATGGCAAGGTCACCAAAATAGTTGTGGTTTGATGAGCTTCAAGACCTCAACCAAATGCTTCAAGAAGAGAATGTTGGATTGAAGACATTGTTGCATGTTGCAGAGGAAGAGAACCGAAAGTTGCAAGAGCAGTTGCAAGCCATGAAGATGCAGACAGGGGAAGGCTCTACGAATAATATGGTGATGAGACCATCTTGTGACCATGGAAACTTCACCAGTTATGAGAGCGAGAATGACAGTGAAATTGCATGCACACTTTATCAAACAAATGAAGATAACCTACATGCATCCAAAAACCAAGGAGGATTCCTAGAAGCATATTCCACTGATCCTTCTCACTAGGAACAACTAGACACATCTCAAGAAGCAGACCAAGAGTCCCAGTTTGAGCTGTGTTAGCACTCTATAATTTCTCAGGCTGAAGAAGAAATGGGTAGAGGTAACTACAAAACCACTTTGGAGTCAAGGATCTAGCCCTCCAAGACTCAGAGAGGGATCTTCCTGTATGATTTAACTTTGTTTGCTGGGAATTCTAGGCTAGTTATGATAGTACATGGTTTGGTTTTTTAAATGGTTTGGTTGGATAAAAAAAAATAGGCCATTGGGAAATGGAGTTAGGACATGAACTTCAATGGTTTACAGTTTAACACGGGCTGAAAACCTCCCTGAAACACTGAGGCAAAATAGGCACCCTATTTAGCAGGTTAAAATGATGTAGAGGTGGTCTAAAAGAGAGTAAATCCCACTACAATAAGAGGCACCTAGTAGAGGATGAATCTCTTATGGAAGATTTAGAAGAAGAAGGACAAGAGGCAGGAAACCAAACATGGCATCTAACCAAAGATGAATCCTAGAAGGAAAACTATGAAAACATAAACAAAAACCACTACATAAGAGGCACCTAATCCTGGGTGAATCCCTACATGCAGTTGCAGAAGAATCAACACATAAATATAATAGATGAAACAAAGCATCTATAAATGGATGAATTATGTAACAGAGAATAAAAAATACACAACAAGCGTATTCTATGGTGAAAGGAGCACCAAAAAAAGATGAATTCCAATCACATTGCTCTTAGAAAATTGTTGTAAGATAAACAAATAAAATAGAGAAGGAACAATTCTGAACATAAGCATCGTGATGACTCTCAGGCCATAAACATGCTTGTTGTATTAATATCACAAAGAAATAAACATATCCTTCATACATTTTCCGGGGTTTCCCTTCCCAAAAATTTGCAGGTCCCAAGGTAGCCTTTCACACAGGTCGAACCCTTAATACTTCGAAATGTGAAGTTTTTATCAGTTGTTTACAAAGGATCCTTTCATAAATGAGTAGGATCAAATTTAGGAAAATCTAAACTAATTAGATTTCAGATTACAATCATAGAGTTTTGTTAAGATTCATTCAGATATCCAACACTGTTTTGATGGGATCTGTGGGTGATATGTGCCTTTGAATCCGATCTCTTTGCCATCTGTCCTTTTGATTTTCTGCCTCCCGAAATTTTGAAAAATAGGGTCCAGTGAAATGTCCGATTCTCCAAATATATGACATTCGTGTAAAAAATGAAAGAGTTTATTGTAGATGATTTCATCTTGAGTAAAAACCTCTCTTGGTTTTTCCAAATTCATCTCCAGGTTTCCAAAACATATGTCGCAAAAACATGACAAAAACAAGAAAAATGGAAGCCTGAAAATTGGTTCTCAGAGATGGATTCGATTCTCCCAATTCCTGATACCTATGCAAAAACGGAGAGAGGTTATTGAATTTCATCCCGTTGCGGAGAAACGTTTCTCTCTGTTTCTCAAAAATCCTTCTATTTTGCCTGGAAATGCTCTCGGAAGACAGGTGGTCAAACTGTGCGAAAAGCGGTTTTCGGAGGAGAGATAGTGGATTTCGAAGGAGGGAGAGTGGTTTTTGGACCCCCTTGGGGTGGTAAGTGGTATTAGGGGGGGGGGGGGGGGGGGTCCGAAATCACCTAGTGGTGACAAGTGTCTCATGGTGGTTTCACTTTCCGGACCCCCCTTTGGTTGAGTGACGTAGGGGGGGTCCGGAATAAGAGGAGTGGGTTTTAGACTTAGGATAATTTTTAATTTTTATTTAATTTGTTTGTTTTTTATTTATTTATTATATTATTGTTTTATGTTTTGTTTTATTTTATTATATTTTGTTTTGTTATATTGTTTTTATTTATTATTTATATGTTTTATATTGTTTTGTTTTATTTAATGTTTTTTAATTATTAGTTTTATTTGTTATTTAAACTTTGTTTTATGTTTTAATTTTTAAATTGTTTTATTTTTTTAGGTTTTGTTTTTTAGTTTAATTATTTAATTAATTATTGTTAATTAGTTACAAGCCTAGGTTTTAATTAATTATTAATTAATTAGTAATTAATTTATTATTAACAAATCTGACCTAGTTTTACTAATTTAACTACACTAATCTAATTAAATTAACTTTACTAGGCTAATTAATATGAACAATGACACTAACCATTTATTATTAACCTATTGTTTTTTATTCTAAGCTTGTTTATTCATGCGAGGACGAAATTAGCAGAGGGATGAAGAAATGGAGGGTGAGGGAATGAAAGGCGCAATAGGATGATGAAGGATCGGGCGAAATGGATGGAGGGAGAAGCGAAATCAACCGAGCCAGCAAGCCAAGTGTCTTCATCACGAGAGCAATGCCAAATAGATAGCTGAAGAATCAAATTGCCTATGATTATTGGACCCTAACATAGGCTCCACCTGGGGATGGCATCTCTTTCAAGAGGTGATAAGAACCATAGAACTCTGAACATGCAGATCAATGCTTTATCCGTTGGGCTGATCCCAAAACTTTGTTCTGCAACCTATACATGTTCTGATCTTTCAACTGAAACCAAATCAAACTGAAGATTGGAATTTTAAATTGAGATTGAAAAATTGTTGAAAGGGACGCTGAAAGAGCTGAGCTTATTTGCACACTGCTACCTACCCTATACTGCTGAAAATCATGCTGAATCAAATAATACAAAAAATCCAATGAAGCCAATCAAGTAGTTGTTGAAACAAGTGGACTGTTTGACTGCTTGTTAGCACAATCAAAAGGACAACTTGACCTTTTGTCCATAGAATCAAAACTGTAAAGTGTAGTGGCCACTGCTGAAAACATGATTGATCTTTTATGCTTAAAAAATCTTCCATGTAGTCTGCTATGGGATCAGGAAAGACACGACCTATTTCTTGACTTTCAGCAAATTTATGGTCATAATTGGGTATGGCACATATGATTTTACATCATTATACAGTTCCTTATATGGCTGCAAATTTTTTGTTGAACTTTGAAATGAGACTCTTGCTGAAACAGACCATGAAAGAGACTACCTAATCATGTCTATATCATAACTTCTTTTAAGCTCATAGCTGGCCAATGGAACATGATGTGGACAACACAAGTCATCCAACACATCATATATTGGATCATGTAGGAACTGGGATGACTGCTGCATTGGTTCCAATGACACTTCATAGTTTTCTATGTGCTTATCATTTAGGACATGATCAATATTCTTCTTTAAAAACAGAAATGAATTAAATATTAATGGTACATAACTATTTTGGATTAACTTGTATTCTGTTTCAAGCTCTAATATTTCATCTAGAATTTGAAAATCAATGTAGCTCAAGGGCTGCAATTCTAGGTCTAGAACAACTTCCATATCATCAATGACATCTTCAACTGATTGATCAAAACATTCTCCATCCATACTATTGACAACTTGCTTATAGTTTTCTCTAAGAAACTGAAATGAAGAGAAACATAAGGGCAAAGACTTTCCACTTATTTTGATATTTTCTGCATTTTCCTCGTTGCTGTCATAATTAATATGAACAGGTTGACTGTCATATTTGAGTTGCAACTAATCTTCTTCCTCCCAACGATATGTTGTTGATGGTTTTGAAGAATTCACCTTGGTGTAATCCTCATCATATTTATCATACTTGGGTAGATCATCCATGAAAGAAATTTCATCAAACATACACATCATATCAGATGATTGCTCTTCTACAAGCTGAGTTGGAGTTTCATCTTTGACTATGTTGTGAATTGAATACATGAAATAATAATTTTCCAGTCCATGATACCAAGGGTGAGTTGCAAACTGTTTGGAAACAATGACCCTTTCTTTCTCTGTAACCAATGGAACAAGATGCCCTTGAACAACAAGTTCATTTCCCATGATGACTTTCTACATCATTTCTTTCATTGTGCTGGCCAGAATGTCCAGTTTAGCTTCTGAAGATTTCAGGTGCTCCTTTGATATTTTCTTCCTTTGTTCTGCCTTCAACCTTGAACTTTTGATCAACAAATTGGCTTCCACACCAATTGCACTATCCTTCATTTCCTTGAGTGTTGTAGTGTCCCTTTATCTCAATTGAAATGCCATCTCTGGATCAAAGGAATCTGGGTAGTGTAAGAGAGATAAACCAGGAGGTGGTGTTATATCAACAAACATGGAATTGTAAAATTGATTGAATCTGGCTGAAAAGTGTTGCACTATCTCTCCTGACTGTCTTTTCAAATGATCATATTCTTCTAAAATGAGAAAAATATTTCTCTTGATCTTCCATTTACCAAAGAAGACTTCTACAAACTAATGAAAATTGGATATTCTTGCAACTGAAAAACTTTTGAACCATTCCTTAGCTCTATCTTGTAAAGATAGAGCAAAAAGTCTGATGCAGACATCATCTTCTTCCACCTCAAACAGATCAAGAAAATTCTCAAAACCCTGAATATGTTTCTCAACAGTGATGTTACCATATTCTCCATCACACCTAGGAAGATATTTGTAGTAATTGACAGGGAAATCATGGAGTATAGGGGGTAAGATAAGAGGCTTGTATCTATCTGGAATATTTACAGGTGTAGGAGTATGTACAGGGGATGTAAAACTAGGCTTGATCTCTTGAGGTTCCTCAGGTTGAATTTAATCAACATGAGTTTCAGCAATATGGTCTTGGCTTCACAAAAAGGGAAGAAATAGTTAAAAATAAAACCAATTACATCTTGGATAAAATTCCAAATTGCATACCTGATCTTTTCATATTGTCTTGTCATTGTTTCAGGTTCTTCCTCCAGTGGAGTCTTCGAAACTGATTGGAGTTGATTGGATTCGTCAGGTGGATTATTGAGCCCTTCTTATGTCTGATCAGTCCACCATGGGCTGCAATTCTAGGTCTAGAACAACTTCCATATCATCAATGACATCTTCAACGGATTGATAAGAACATTCTCCATCCCTACTATTGACAACTTGCTTATAGTTTTCTCTCAGAAACTAAAATGAAGAGAAACATAAGGGCAAAGAATTTGCACTTACTTTGAGATTTTCTGCATTTTTCTCGTTGCTGTCATAATTAATATGCACAAGATGACTGTCATATTTGAGTTGCAACTGATCTTCTTCCTCCCAACAATATGTTGTTGATGGTTTTGAAGAATTCACCTTGGTGTAATCCTCATCATATTTATCATACTTGGATAGATCATCTATGAAATAAATTTCATCAAACATACACATCATATCAGCTGATTGCTCTTCTACAAGCTGAGTTGGAGTTTCATCTTTGACTATGTTGTGAATTGAATACATGAAATAATCATTTTCCAATCCATGATACCAAGGGTGAGATGCAAACTATTTGGGAACAATGACCCTTTCTTTCTCTGTAACCAATGGAACAAGATGCCCTTGAACAACAAGTTCATTTCCTATGATGACTTTATGCATCATTTCTTTCATTGTGCTAGCCAGAATGTCCAGTTTAGCTTCTGAAGATTTCAGGTGCTCCTTTGATATTTTCTTCCTTTCTTCTACCTTCAACCTTGACCTTTTGATCAACAAATTGGCTTCCACACTAATTTCACTATCCTGCATTTCCTTGAGTTTTGTAGTGTCCCTTTATCTCAATTGAAATGCCATCTTTGGATCAAATGAATCTAGGTAGTGTAAGAGAGATAAACCAGGAGGTGGTCTTATATCAGCAGGCATGGAATTGTAAACTTGATTGAATCTGGCTGAAAAGTGTTGCACTATCTCACCTGACTGTCTTTTCAAATGATCATATTCTTCTAAAATGAGAAAAATATTTCTCTTGATCTTCCATTTACCAAAGAATACTTCTACAAACTAATGAAAATTGGATATGCTTGCAACTGACAAACTTTTGAACCATTCCTTAGCTCTATCTTGCAAAGATAGAGCAAAAATTCTGATGCAGACATCATCTCCTTCCACCTCAAACAGATCAAGAAAATTCTCAAAACCCTGAATGTGTTTCTCAGCAGTGATGTTACAATATTCTCCATCAAATCTGGGAAGATATTTGTAGTAATTGACAGGGAAATCATGGAGTATAGGGGGTAAGATAAGAGGCTTGTATCTATCTGGAATATTTACAGGTGTAGGAGTATGTACTGGGGTTGTAAAACTAGGCTTGATCTCTTGAGGTTCCTTAGGTTGAATTTAATCAACATGAGTTTCAGCAATATGGTCTTGGCCAGGTTCACAAAATGGGAAGAAATAGTTAAAAATAAAACCAATTACGTCTTGGATAAAATTCCAACTTGCATACCTGATCTTTTCATATTGTCTTGTCATTGTTTCCGGTTCTTCCTCCAGTAGAGTCTTTGAAACTGGTTGGAGTTGATTGGAGTCGTCAGGTGGATTATTGAGCCCTTCTTATGTCTGATCACTATCCACCATGGGCTGCAATTCTGGGTCTAGAACAACTTCCATATCATCAATGACATATTCAACTGATTGATCAGAACATTCTCCACCCCTACTATTGACAAATTGCTTATAGTTTTCTTTCAGAAACTGAAATGAAGAGAAACATAAGGGCACAAACTTTCCACTTACTTTGAGATTTTATGCATTTTCCTCATTGCTGTCATAATTAATATGCACATGCTGACTGTCATATTTGAGTTGCAACTAATCTTCTTCCTCCCAACAATATGTTGTTGATGGTTTTGAAGAATTCACCTTGGTGTAATCCTCATCATATTTATCATACTTGGGTATATCATCCATGAAAGAAATTTCATCAAACATACACATCATATCAGTTGATTTCTCTTCAACAAGCTGAGTTGGAGTTTCATCTTTGACTATGTTGTGAATTGAATACATGAAATAATCATTTTCCTATCAATGATACCAAGGGTGAGCTGCAAATTGTTTGGGAACAATGATCCTTTCTTTCTCTGTAACCAATGGAACAAGATGCCCTTGAAAAACAATTTCATTTCCCATGATGACTTTCTACATCATTTCTTTCATTTTGCTGGCTAGAATGTCCAGTTTAGCTTTTGAAGATTTCAGGTGCTCCTTTGATATTTTCTTCCTTTCTTCTGCCTTCAACCTTGACCTTTTGATCAAAAAATTGGCTTCCACACTAATTTCACTATCTTGCATTTCCTTGAGTGCTGTAGTGTCCCTTTATCTCAATTGAAATGCCATCTTTGGATCAAAGGAATCTAGGTAGTGTAAGAGAGCTAAACCAGGAGGTGGTCTTGTATCAACAGGCATGGAATTGTAAACTTGATTGAATCTGGCTGAAAAGTGTTGCACTATCTCTCCTGATTGTCTTTTCAAATGATCATATTCTTCTAAAATGAGAAAAATATTTCTCTTGATCTGCCATTTACCAAAGAAGACTTATACAAACTGATGAAAATTGGATATGCTTTCAACTGACAAAATTTTGAACCATTCCTTAGCTCTATCTTGCAAATATAGAGCAAAAAGTCTAATGCAGACATCATCTTCTTCCACCTCAAACAGATCAAGAAAATTCTCAAAACCCTGAATGTGTTTCTCAGCAGTGATGTTACCATATTCTCCATCAAACCTGGGAAGATATTTGTAGTAATTGATAGGGAAATCATGGAGTATAGGGGGTAAGATAAGAGGCTTGTATCTATATGGAATATTTACAGGTGTAGGAGTATGTATAGGGGTTGTAAAACTAGGCTTGATCTCTTGAGGTTCTTCAGGTTGAATTTAATCAACATGAGTTTCAGCAATATGGTCTTGGCCAAGTTCAAAAAAAGGGAAGAAATAATTAAAAATAAAACCAATTACGTCTTGGATAAAATTCCAACTTGCATACCTGATCTTTTCATATTGTCTTGTCATTGTTTCAGGTTCTTCCCCCAGTGGATTCTTTGAAACTGATTGGATTTGATTGGAGTCGTCATGTGGATTATTGAGCCTTCTTGTGTTTGATCACTGTCCACCATCAGTAATCAGATATGGAACTTGGTACACTTTCTGAGGAACATTCCCCAGTATGGTCGCCACTATGTTACCACTCTGTAATTTCTCAGGCTGAAGACGAAATGGGCAGAGGTAACTGCACAACCACTTTGGAGTCAAGGATCTATCCCTCCAAGACTCAGAGAGGGATCTCTCTGTATGAATTAGCTTTGTTTGTTGGGAATTTTAGGGTAGTTATGATAGTACAAGGTTTGGTTTTTTAAATGGTTTGGTTGGATCAAAGAAAATAGGCCATTGGGAAATGGAGTCAAGACATGAAATTCAATGGTTTATAGTTTAACACGGGATGAAAACCTCCCTGAAACACCGAGGCAAAATAGGCACCCTGTTCAGCAGGTTAAAATGATGTAGATGTGGTTTGAAAGAGAGTAAATCCCACTACAATAAGAGTTACCTAGCAGAGGATGAATCTTTTATGGAAGCTTTAGAAGAAGAAGGATAAGAGGTAGGCAACCAAACAGGGCATCTAAAAAAAGATGAATCCTGGAATGAAAACTATGAAAACATAAACAAAAACCACTACATAAGAGGCATGTAATCATGGGTGAATCCCTACATGCATTTGCAGAAGAATCAACACATAAATATAATAGTTGAAACAAAGCATCTATAATTGGATGAATTATGTAACAGAGAATCAGAAATACACAAAAAGTGTATTCTATGGTGAAAGGAGCACCAAACAAAGATGAATTCTAATCACACTGCTCCTAGAAAACTGTTGTAAGATAAACAAATAAAACAGAGAAGGAACAATTCTGAACATAAGCACCGTGATGAATCTCAGGCCATAAACAGGCTTGTTGTATTAATCTCACAAAGAAATAAACATGGCCTTCATACATTTGCAGGGGTTTCCCTTCCCCAAAATTTGCAGGGCCCAAGGTAGCCTTTCACATAGGTCGAACCCTTGATACTTTGAAATGTGAAGTATTTATCAATTGTTTACAAAGGATCCTGTCATAAATGAGCAGGATCAAATTTAGGAAAATCTAAACTAGTTAGATTTCAGATTACAATCAAAGAGTTTTGTTGAGATTCATTCAGATATCTGGCACTGTTTTGATGGGATCTGTGGGTGATCTGTGCCTTTGAATCCGATCTCTTTGCTATCTGTCCTTTTGATTTTTTGCCTCCCTAAATTCTGAAAAATAAGGTCCAGTGAAATATTTGATTCTCCCAATATATGAAAGTTGTGTAAAACTTCAAAGAGGTTATTGTATATGAGTTTGTCTTGAGTAAAACCCTCTCTCAGTTTTTTGAAATTCATCTCCATATTTCCAAAACATCTGTCGTAAAAACATGACAAAAATAGGAAAAATGGAAGCCTGAAAAATGGTGCTCAGAGATGGCTTTGATTCTCCCAATTCTTGATACCTGTGAAAAAACAGAGAAATTTTATTGAAATTCAGCCCATTGTGGAGAAACACCTCTCTCCGTTTCTCAAAAGTCCTTATGGTTTTCCCATAAATGATCTTGGAATACAGGTGTTCAAACTATGCGAAAAGCGGTTTTCGGAGGAGGGAGAGTGGATTTTGGAGGAGGGAGAGTGGTTTTTGGACCCCCATGGGGTAGTAAGTGGTATTAGGGGGGGTTCTAAAATCACTTGGTGGTGACAAGTGTCCCATGGTGGTTTCACTTTCCGAACCCCCTTTGGTTGAATGACGTAGGGGGGGGGGTGTCCAGAATAAGAGGAGTGGGTTTTAGACTTAGGATAATTTTTAGTTTTTATTTAATTTGTTTGTTTTTGTTTGTTTTATTTTTTATTTATTATATTATTGTTTTACGTTTTGTTTTATTTTTTTATTTTGTTTTTCTATATTTTTTATTATTTATTATTTATATGTTTTATATTGTTTTGTTTTATTTAATGTTTTTTTATTATTAGTTTTATTTGTTATTTAAACTTTGTTTTATGTTTTAATTTTTAAATTGTTTTATTTTTTTTAGGTTTTGTTTTTTAGTTTAATTATTCACTTAATTATTGTTAATTAGTTACAATCTTAGGTTTTAATTAATTAGTAATTAATTTATTATTAACAACCCTGACCTAGTTTTACTAATCTAACTACACTAATCTAATGAAATTAACTTTACTAAGATAATTAATATGAACAATGCCACTAACCATTTATTATTAACCTATTGTTTTTTATTCTAAGCTTGTTTATTCATGTGGGGATGAAATTGGCGGAGGGGTGAAGAAATGGAGGGTGAGGGAATGAAAGGCGTAGTAGGATGATGAAGGATCAGGCGAAATGGATGGAGGGAGAAGCGAAATCAACTGAGCCAGCAAG
Source organism: Picea engelmannii (assembly GCA_009831015.1). Classification (NCBI taxonomy): domain Eukaryota; kingdom Viridiplantae; phylum Streptophyta; class Pinopsida; order Pinales; family Pinaceae; genus Picea; species Picea engelmannii. The sequence goes on from ML804096.1 coordinate 177,105, forward strand.
CCAGGTGTCTTCATCATAAGAGAAATGCCAAATAGATAGATGAAGAATCAAATCGCCTATGATTATAGGACCCTAACAAGGTGGAGGTAACTAAACCATGTGTAGTTCATTTCTTGATTAATATTGATGATTCTTTTGAAATCCTTGAACAACATGTTTCTTGCATCGACTTAAAGTTGATGAGAATATTGGGATATGAAGGAGGAGGCCTTGGAACCAATGGCCAAGGTATTGTGGATCCCATCGAGGCAGTGGTTTGGCCTTGATATGTCAGGATAGGCTATGTCCCAAAGGATGTTGGAGAAAGCTCCAAAACCATTCGGGAAGAAGACCCCGGGATAGTCACTGAGACTCTAGTAGTCTGTAATATACCAGATATAAAAAGTATGTAGAACAGAAATAAAATGCTAGAAATGGAAGAATAACAACAATATAACCAGAACAATCACCAAAATAGCATTGAAATGATATAAGAATAACAACATAAATAGCACTTTGATTTTGAAATAAATGTTCACGGGCCTCTTCAAGGGGGGCAACCTCCAGTGGAGCAGAGCTCTATTACAATAATATCCAAGCTAGGGTTCTCATGCCCTCGACTCCTATTTATACTAAATATGTCTATCAAAAGAAGCATCTAGAGGAAGATCCTTCTAGAAGTAGAAGCTTCTATTAGGTCTTCTTACATCCGCCTTATTCTATTTTATTGAAAGGCCTTATTAATATTGACCTTTATTACATCTGAATATATTGTTCTACCTATGTGTGGGTTAGGACCCTAACATGTCCGCCCCCTTAAAAATAGCCTTGTCCTCAAGGCTTGAGATGAGAAAATTGTTGTAGAATGGTAGTTGGTTCCCAAGTGGCATCTGCTAGAGTTGTATCTTTCCACTAGACTAGCACTTCCTTGATGGTTCTCTAACGCAGGCGATGCTCACGCTAGTCCAAAACTGCTTGTGGCTGTAGCCAAATGGATCCTTCTTCAACTAACTTGGGAAGGTTGGTTTGAATTTGGCACTTAGCTCCAATCACCTTCTTTAAGCATGAAACATGAAAAACAGGGTGTAGCTTCAAATGACTGGGCAAAACTAACTGATAGGCTACTTGTCCCACACGCTTGAGAACGGTGTAAGGACCATAAAATTTGGGCACTAGCTTCTGGCAATCCTCAGCCTTGAGGGAAGTTTGCTTGTAAGGTTGCAGTCGAAGAAACACCTGAACCCCTTCTGCAAATTGACATTCAGAGCGACCTTGATATTCTTGTTGCCTCATGCGATTTTGTACCATGACCAAATTCTCTTTGAGGGTATGAAAAATAGCCTCTCGAATTGTAAGTGTTTGGTCAACCGCTTGGACCTTCGAGTTACCATGTAAGTATGAGAGAACTAAAGGTGGCTTATGTCCATATACCGCTTCAAAAGGAGTCATTCATGTAGTTGTATGGTATGAAGTGTTGTACAACCATTCAACTAGGGGTAACCATTGAGCCCACTGATTTTGCTATTCTAAGGCAAAACACCTCAAATATGTTTCCAAGCACTTGTTGACAACTTTCATTTGACCATCATTCTGGGGATGATAAGTTGTGCTAAGATGCAATTGGGTGCCTTGTAGCTAGAACAATTCTTGCCAAAAATTTCTTGTGAAAGTTGGGTCGCGATAAAAAACAATAGAGGACGACATGCCATGAAGCTGAAAGACCTGATCTGTGAAAATTTGAGCCACCGTGGATGTTGTAAACGGGTGTTGAAGAGCGCAGAAATGAGCATACTTGGAAAGACGATCAACAACCACCATGATGATTGATTTATTTCCAGATTTGGGTAAGCCTGTAATAATATCCATAGAGATATCCTTCCAAATAGCAGGTGGAATCAGAAGCGGTTGTAGTGTGCCTGGAGATTTGACTGTTTCTCCCTTGTTGCGTTGACACACATCACATTCAGCTACAAAAGTATGAATGTCATGTTTCATAAAATCCTAGAAAAAAGAACATTTGACCCTGTCATAGGTTTTAGTGAACTCAGAGTGCCCCGCTGTGGGTGTAGCATGAAGCTGAGAAAGTACCGTGGATTTAAGCTTTGATTGTTTACTTAAATACAAACGGACTTTGTATCGAAGCTCATCATGGAGCCAAGAGTACCTTGGGGAAGCTGGAGCATTGCACTACAATTTTTGGATCAGATGAAAACTTTTGGGATCTTGTAGCCATTCCTGGCAGACGACTTCGAGCCAATCTAGTACAATGAAGGAAAGAGAAAAAAGGGATCCTTCATCTTCATATTTTCGGGAAAGTGCATCTGCAACCAAATTGTCTTTGCCTTTCTTGTAAATGATCTCATAATCATATCCAAAGAGCTTAGTCACCCATTGTTGTTGCTCCAGGGAGGAAATTGATCCAAAAATGAAGGTATTACTGATAAATCGCAAGTTAGTTTAATGTACTTTTTGCATCGGATCGTTAAGAATGCGAAATACATAAACTTGTTATCTTGTTTGCGGAATATCAAATGTGACTTTTACTTGATTCTTATTAATGTATAAAGAGATCAGCCATTAATATTCATGTTGCAAACAAAGAGAATAGAACAACAAAATAGAAAGAGAAATAGAGACAAGAGGTTGATAACGAAGTTCACCAATCGTTGGCTACGTCTCCAGGCCCGCTTCCAAGTGGAGGACCTCTTTATTGCTCTTTAAAAATGCTCAAAGTTCTCTTACAATGCTCTTTGTTGTTACATTACATGCTTCATGTCTTCTGTGCAATACCGCCTTGCTCAGATTCATGCATGCACCATGAAAATCCCCTCAACAACATGAGAAAAAAATGCCTCTCAAAACATGAGAAAAGGCCAAAATTTACAAACTGCTCCTTCAAAACCCTGCATCCAAAAAGTTCTTGTTCTGATCTCCCTATGGCCTCCAACATGCCTAGTTTATATAGATTTGAATTTGGTAACCATCTCCCAACTTCCTCCCAAAATCTGGGCTCAAAAAGAGCCCAATATCTCCCAATAATGGGCAAAATCCATTAAATCTGCTTAAAAAATCATTAAAAAATCACTAATATATGGTGAAAAACCCACATTTGTGCA
>ML804096.1:188773-199655 GCA_009831015.1 Picea engelmannii
CTCTTGAGTTATGTTTAGAACCAGTTGGGAACCTTCTCCATAGATCAGGGATTTGTTGATGAAAACAAGAATTCGAGCACAACAGCCTCCTAATCTCGAATGTTCCTTCCCTTATTCTTCTCAACGGGCTAACAACTGACTCAGAATAGGGAGCGCTCCTTCAAAAGGGTTCTCAGAGCGTTGTAGCGCTCCTTGGCAAGCCTTGGGGAAGCGCCAACACTCTTAAGATGAGAAGCGCTCTTCCAAAAGGGTCTAAGGGTGTTATAACGCTCCCTAAGACATCATAGGGGGGTGCCAACGCTTCTGCAGCTGTATTAGGGGAGCGTTCCCTCTCCAAACCTCAGTTTTAGGGCTCCTTCAGGTGTCAAGATTCATTTGATCCCAGTAAACCAGTTCTCTTCCTTCAAATGAGTCATGTGAGATGTCATAAGTGCTTCCTTAGTTTCGTTATCACGACATCATGTCTGAACATTGTTTGCGACACTAGTGATCAACTTGCGACACTTGCGAAAGCTGAAGGGAAGATGCAACACTTATGACAGTTGATAGGGACAATGCGACACTTATCCATCTGAGCAATTTCGACGTGTAACAAACACCACGGGAAGGAGGGAGTCCTTAGGGAGTGGAAAATACCACTTGATGTTTAGAAAGGATGGCTTGGAGGTCTTGCGACACCGAGGGTGTCTATGTTGCTTGTATGGTATGGAGTTGGGCAATAACACCAGAATGACCTTTTTTGAGTAGCGTTTCCATGCGATGGGAACTAATGATCTCAGGTGAACTGAAGGTGATTCCTTGGAATTTATATTGGTGGCTCTCCTGGTCGAATTGCATGGTTAATTCCTTAAAATCCATGAGAATGGGACCCAAAGTCCTTAGCCAGTCTGCACCCAACACAATGTCACAACCGCCCATGTCGATAGCAAACATATGAGATTTCAGGTGGTAGTCATCAATTTGGAGACACACATTTTCACAAAGCCCTTCACATTTCATGGAACCGCCATTGGCAATCATGATTTGGAAATTATTGATGGCATGGATGTAGCAATGAGTTTCTTGGGCAATGCGGCGATGAATAAAATTATGGGTGCTTCCACTATCAACCAGAGTGATGACCTTCTGATGCTTAATGTAACCGATTAGATTGAGGGTTTGGGGAGTGGAGAAGCCAGCGAGAGCATTGAGGGAAATGGTCGGTTCTACTTCAAGAGGGTCTGAGGGAGGGGTAATGTTAGTGGTTTCAGGTGACTCAGACACAAGGGGAGTTTCAACATCCTCTTCCAAAATATCCTCGGAGATGGCCATCAAACGATTTTGTTCCTTACACTTGTGGCCCAGGAAATTATTGCCATCACAATTACAACAAAGGACTTTGAGTTGGCGTTCAACCATTTCATCCCTGGTCAATTTTTGGATATTTAGTGGAGTAGAGGGAGTACTGGGATTTACTGGTTTAGGGTGAGGGATAAAGGAGGCTTTTCGATTTTAAGAAGATACAACCTATTGTGCTTCTTTAGCTCTTTTAGTAGCCTCCACCCAACTCTAAGGTTGATCCATGAGGACATGTGCCTGAATCTCATCCTTGAGGCCACTGATAAAACACTCTCAGAAAAAGGCATCAGACATGCCCTTTGTCCGAAAAGCCAGGCGCTCAAAGGCAACTATAAAGTCTTCCACTGTTCCTGATTGTTTCAACTTTGTCAAACAACACAAATGGTTGGTGTCAATTTCAAAGCGTTCATAAAGCTTTGCCACAAAGTGTGTCCAAGCAATATACCCTTGACGGGAAGTTTTTGTCCATTGCCAACATTCTTGATCTAGATGGAGAACACCATACCGGAGTTTGTCCAAGTCATTTGTAATGCCATATGTTAGCGTCAGAAGTCACTCCTGGATTTCTTGCAGGAGCAGAGCCCGACGCCCATCAGTTTTATGTCACGATAGTCTTTAATGGGTGATCAAATGGGTAGAGACTCAGGGAGGTAGCACTCTAACTCAGGGACTAGGTCTGGCATGTAAGAAACAAAGGAGGTCTTGAACTAACTTCAGCCAGTGTGTTGATTGAAGGATGAACAGGTGGAAGACTTGGTAAGAAGAGTGAACAAACCACTTTGGGCAGTAGGCTTTCAGCAGTTTGTAGAAGAAAGACTCTAAATGAAAGATCCTCTTGGTTCAGGGTCTCAAGAAACAGAAAAGGAGACTTGAGTGGATCCTCCAATTCCAAGTCACTCAGCGCTGGGAAAATCACAAGGACCGATTAGAAACAACGTAACTACTACAGTGATCCAATCCAACATCATCCTATAATAGTTACGACTCGGCTGGATCCTCCAATCCCGAGCTGCTCTAACACTGTGTAAAAAAAGACATGAAAGAAACTGACATTCATAAGGCAAGAAGTCTCAAGAGTCCATGCATAACCAGAATAACCAGTGCTTCATTAAAGATTTACAATCGGGATCTCCGCTCAACCATCGATAGATACAAAAATGGTGAAAATGCCTACATATACTCAAAACAACAACAACAACAAAATCGAGACGCTGCATTAAAAAATTTGCGTCTGCATGGCTGCTGACAATATGCACCTGCAGTCTCTAAATGATTGTACACCTGTGGCAGACGCAATCAAACTTCTAACAGTTCCGTGGGAGAATCGACGTGCTTTTAATTCATCGCCGAACTTTCCCATTATGGCGGAGATAATGTCTAACCACTACCAACTACCTCAATAACTGCTTCATTGGGATTGAGAATGACCCGGCCAAATCGACACCTCTGGGACGTGGAAGGCCCCTCGCGCTGCCACCTGGATTAGCTGAACGGCCTGATGAAAAGATGTGGAGGCCTTCGTGAAGGCTGGGGGGTGGCGTAATGGGAGTGGTGGCACCAAGACTATGAGGGTGAGACGAGAGGTGATGAGGTGTGGGAGATGTGATAGGGGAAGACACGGCGGGAAGAAATAAGTGAAGGGGGGAGGAGATAGGATAGAACGGTCATATTATTTATGGGGGGCTGACGTGGAAGGGGGCGGCACACATGGTAGGTGGTGAGTGGATGATGAGATGGGGGAGGGACCAGGAGGGGCTAAAGGGAACGAGCCTCGTCACGCGGTCAGGTGGAAAACAACTGGCAGGGAGAAGAATGGTACAAAAGGTGACACAACAGGAAGGGGGGCCCCACGTGGTTAAACGTGGAAAGACAGCGGGGGTCTGGATCGCCTGTGCACCATTGATCTGAGCGTTCTAATCGCAACCGTTGGAGAGGTGCGCCCTTGATTCCGGACCCCCCCCTTCGCTTAAAGGTAGAAAGGCGGGGGGGGGNCCACTTAAAGGTAGAAAGGCGGGGGGGGGTCCGGAATTCTATGTACGCTGTATATCTGGGCGCGCGGATGCCTACCATCCAGATTCGCTTGTTGCTTACCACAGGGGCATTTTGCGTCCCGAACTTAGGGTAAGTGGGTTTTTTACCCACTCCCTCGCATTTTATCCCTCTTTACAAGAAATGTCTCTAACATTAGGCTCCATGGGGGATAGAGTTGTCCCTGTGATGCTCTAAGGACTCTTTTTGCAGATTCAGTGCCTTGTTGTTGGGCTTATGGAGTCATTTATTAAGCTGAAAACAAAAACAATATTTACAAAACAAAAGGAACCGACTACGGCTTACAAAAAGCATTTTTTCAAGAAATGCCCATTTACTGGGCCACTAAAAACTTCTTGGCCTTCCAGATCCTGCAACCTGTAAGTGTTGTTTGAAAGTACTTCATAGATCTTGAAAGGCCTCAAACCAGAGGGCATCAAACTTACTGTGCTTGCCCCTATCATGCCCGGGTGCGTCCCATTTGAGCACTAGATCACCCTGCTCGAAATCTTTCTTCCTTCTCTTCCTGTCAAAGGTTTGCTTTATCTTCTGCTGGTGATTGTGGGCCCTGTTTGTGACCTATTCCCTGACCTGCTGTACTTCCACCATCTGATGAATCCTTCTGACCATATGGTCAGGCTCTCCTTCAAGGTCCTAGAGGAATTTTTCCACAGATAAGGCGAGCTGAGTAGGGAAAACAACCTCTGTTCCATAAACAAGTTGGAAAGAAGAGATGCCCAGGGACTTCTTTGTTGTCACCCGATCAGCCCATAGAGAAAACTTGAGCTTTGAATCCTAGGCCCTTATATTGTCTTCCAGTACTTTCTTAATGAGCTTGATCAGAATTTTATTGGAAGATTCTGCCAGTCCATTTCCTTGAGGATAATAGGGAGTAGAGTGAATCAGTGAAATCTCAAACTGTTCACAGAACTTGACTAGAGGATCAGACCTGAAAGAGGTGGCATTGTCAGTGATAATTTTTCTAGGGCAACCAAATCTGGCTAAGATGTCCTCTAGGAAGTTTATAATTACTTTGTGAGAAGTGCTCCTGGTGGGGACAACTTCTATCCACTTGGTGAAATAGTCTGTTGCAGTCAGGATCCATCTGTGCTGGCCACTTGAGGGAGGATGAATTTCTCCAATGAAGTCCAATCCCCACTGCTGAAAGGGTGCTGAAACCACTATAGGCTTTAATGGCAGAGACTTGAGTTGCTGCTTTCCTGAGAACTTCTGGCATTTGATGCAAGCTTTGATTTCTCTGCAAACATTAGGGAATAAAGTGGGCCAGTAATACCCAACCCGGAGGATCTTATGGGCTGTGGTCTTCCAGAAATGATGACCTCCACAAAGGCCGTTGTGGAAATCAAACGTAACCTGCTGGGCTTCTTGTGGGTCCAGGAACCTTAGAAATACCCCTAGAGGGTCTTTCCAGTACAAGGCTTGGTCAATGAGGAAATATCTGACCGCCTTGAGCTTTAAAGATCTTGCCTTGTTTTTTTCCATTCCATCAGGAGGCCTCAATTCTTGCAGAAAGTACAAATTATCTTTGTACCAGGGGCATGTTGTTAGTGATAGGGCACCCTGAGAATTCCTGTTGGATGACTCAACTTGCTTATTGATGAAGTTAATCCCCAAGGCTTTGCAATTGGATTCAGCCAGCAACTTGGCCAAACCCTGCCCCTTTATCAACTTGGTGGGATTAATATCCAGATCAAACTCTAGGATCTTGGTGATCCATTTACCTCTCCTCCCATCTATGTCAGGCTGTATAAGAATGTCCTTCACAGAGGCTAAAGGAACATATGCAGTGATCCTTGAGTGCAAGACATATACTTTGAAATCTTTGAGAGCTTTCACCAAGGCATAGGCCTGCTTTTCCATGATCTCGTACCGGACTTCTTCATCTCTCAATGCCTTGCTAAAGAACGAAATGGGTTTCTCTCGCCCATCCTCATTTTTCTGCAACAAGACCGCTACTACTGTGTCATAAGAAGCAAAATAAAAAATCAGGAAATCTCTGGAATAATCAGGACTGATTAGCACAAGTGCCTCAGTCAATGCTTTCTTTACTAGGATGAACGATTCCCGTGATTCAGCAGTCCATCTAACTTCATTTTCCTTCCTGAGCATGGTTGTGATGGGTTTCACTAGTTCAGCAAAACTTGAGACAAATCTCCTCAGAAAATTAATCTTCCCCAAAAAGGCCTGAACTTCCTTATTAGATCTAGGAAGTGATAGGGTATGAATTGCTTCTACCCTGCTAGGATCAATTCTTACTCCCTCTGCTGATACTATATGGCCTAACAGCTTCCCTTCCTTCATAGCAAACAAAGATTTCTTGGGATTTATGGAAAGGCCAAACTTGCGACACTTCGAAAAAACTTTTCTCAGGTGGCAGCAGTGTTCTTTGTCAGACCTGGAGAAGACTGTTATGTCATCCAGATAGATCACCACAAAATTATCTTTCTCCCTGATGAAGGCTATGTCCATGGCTCGCTGAAATGTGGCTCTTGCATTCATCAACCCAAAAGGCATTTTGGCATACATGAATTTTCCCCAAGGGGTGGTGAAGGCCGTTTTTTCTCTATCTTCCGGCATGACCGATATTTGATTATAGCCAGAAAAACCGTTGATCATGGAAATCCTAGATGCGTCGGTTACCCTCTGCAATACGTGTTCCATGTTGGGCAGGGGATAATTATCTTTCTTTGAGCTCCTGTTCAGGTTTCTAAAGTCGACACAAAGCCTGATTTCTCCACTTTTCTTCCTTACCGGAACCAAATTGGCCACCCTTTCGGAATATCTTAAGGGGACGATGATCTGGGCCTCTAACAACTTCTTCACTTCTTTCTCCATGACAGGCAACAACATGGGATTTATCTATCTTAGCTTCTGCCTAAATGGCTTAGCTCCTTCCTTTAGTGGGATCTTGTGTTCAATGATGGATGTGTCATATGTCTTGAGGTCTTCGTAGGTCCATGCAAACACATCAGCAAACTCTCTCAGCAACTCAGTATATTCGGCCCTCTGTTCTCTGGTCAAACCCCTTGATGACTTGACCAACTTAAGTTCCTCTGGTGTGCCAATGTTGCACTCGGCTGTGTTAGCATCTTCATCTGGAACCCTGCCCTTTACTGCCACATCATTTCCATCGAAAAATCCTTCTAAAGGGACAAGTCCCCTCGGAATGTGATTGCTAGGCAGCTGAATAATCTGGTGGTTAGCAATTTTATTTAAAAACACCTCCGGATGAGGGTCACCTTCCAGGTCAGGCTCCTGATCAATGTGCAACGCAGAAAAATCATCAACAGATTGGAGAAACCTTTCAATCTCCAGATCATCTTCGAATACCTTCCAATGCTTGACATTGTCCGGTACAGAGGGCCTATATTTTACTTCAACATCAGATTTGAATTTGGGCGGCAAGGGCACTTTGAAATTGCTTGATGATGTAGCCAAGGAATCTGCCACTGTGTTCTCCTCTCTTAGGATGAACGGAATGTTGAATGCTAAGAAGAAACTGTCAATCAGGTCCCATACCTCATTTATGTAGCTTCTGAGTCGAGGATGCTTGGCCTGATAAGCGTTTCTGATCTGCTGGACTACCAACTCTGCATCTCCAAATGTTGCTACCTCCTGGATTCCCATTTCGTTTGCAACTCTTAATCCTAGGATGAGAGCTTCATATTCTGCCACATTGTTGGTATCTTCGAATTCTAGTTTATATGACAGGGATATGGTTTCTTGAGTAGGCGACATAAAAGACACCCCAGCACCAGCGCCTTCTCTGGAACAGGCTCCATCAAAAAACATTTTCCAGACTGGGGTGATGGAGGGAGGAAATCCATGAGAAGTGGTGGGCTGCTTTCTGAGTTTCAGAGGAGGGTCGGGAGCATTAGTGAATTGTAGTACACTAGAACCTAAATCAGTGTCCAAGGAAAAAATGGGGTGGTTGGTAGGGTTGGCCTCATCACTTATTATATAAGCCAGTTGGGATTCTCTGTATAGCCTCCTATGTTCTCCTTCAAACACTGGGATAGTAGCATATGTTAGGTCCATCTGCAAGGTTCCCCCTAGTCTTTTTATCCAAGATCTTGATAACAACATACCGAACTTGGGGGGGACATCAGCTACTATGACATCCATGACCACACTTTTCATGGGCAGTTGAAACAAAGTCACGACCAGGTATTTAATAACTCCAAGACACTGGAATCTCCTGGAGTCAAAGGAATAGAAGTCATGATAGGCTCTGGTGACTTCTAGCCCTAACTCTTCCATGACAGTTTTGGGCATGAGGTTGTGAGAAGCCCTTGAATCCATCAATCAGTTGTGCAGCACTTTATCATGTATGTTCAGGGAGGTGTAGAAGGGAGGGGATGAGTCATCTCGATCTTCTACCATGGGGCCTAGGAAAACTGCTGGCTTTTCATCTTGGAGGTTTATGGAGTCCGTGGGAAGGCATGAGGCTTTAGACTGTAAAATATTAGAGAAGCATTTTTTGAATTTTTCATGTTTAATTAGCTCAGTGAGGGGCACAGGGATTCTGATCTTTTGAATCTCATGCTCGAAATTAAAAGAAGATGTAAACTTTGGAATTTCTCTTATTTCAGGCACATGATTGTGGACAACGGGAGAGAGGGGTTGAGCCTTCTTACCTCTGTGATTGTCTGCTACTTCATTAGCAGGCTTCTCTATTCTAGTGGACTGCTCAGGAATATCAGGTGCTGCTGTCTTTTTGTTGGACCTCAGGTTGTACTTGCCTTGGCCACCGCCAGCCTTGTCTCCCTTGCTCAATTCATTTAGCTGATTGTCCATGAGAGAATCCTCGTAAGCTGATTGAGTGAGATGAGGAAAATGGGGAGTGTCTCCGAAGCAGTGGATTTCAGGATCAAGCTCATATGTTTCTCTTTCTTCCTCATCGGCCACAAAGTTGTTTTGAAGAGGGGCCTGAATTTTCTGGTCGTGTCTGTCTCTTCCCCTCTCTCTCTCTGCATAGTTGGGGGAGATATATTATTGGGCCTCTTAAAACCTCCTTTGTTTTCGGCGTTTTGAGGGCCTTTGTATGCTTGCTTTCCCTCCATCTTCATTCTCTCCATCTCTACAGACAGGGACTTCACCATCTTGGTCAGCTCGTCCACTTGAGGTTGAGGCACCGAGGAGCTAGAAGTTGAAGCTTCAAATCTTCCTTTCCTCCTGTCTGCATCAGTCTTGCTCCTCAGTCTATCAGCTGCTAATACATTAGATTCCACCTCTACGGCTGCGTCTTGCATTTGAGCTAGGGAGGTAGCTCTTCTTTCTCTCAATAGAAGACAAAAATCAGGGTCGAATGCACTAGCATAGGAAATTTGGGCAGAGGCTTCTGAGGGCTTTATCTCTGCAGGAATCTTATTATACATCTTATTGAATCTTTTGGAGAAGTCAGAGACAGACTCTCCTTCCATTTTCTTCAAAGACCCAAACTCTGTCATGTAATACATGAAATCTTTCCTATCTCCCCACTGCCTCAGGAAAACATTATCCAGAGCTTCAATCCCAGCAATAGATCCGAGGGTCAATCCTCTGAACCACTTCCTCACCTCACCATCCAGGCTCTAGACGAAGACTCTCATCCAGACATCTTCATTTTCAATGTTCAGGTTGTCTGCATAACTATAGAAAGCAGCCAGGTGCTTTTCCACAGTTATGTCTCCTTCCCAAGTAAACTTGGGCATATAATTCAAGTAATCTCCAGCAGGGAGAGGATTCATAGGATGGGGTAGGATTAAGGGAGCATATCTGGTAGCGACTATGGCGTCCATTCTAGTGAGAGGGGGGTTAGCACCAGCCATAGGAACAATGGGTGTGGGAGAACTAGGGGGCGATGAGGCTTGAAACGGAAAGACAGGAGTTGAGCTTACAGAGTGGAAGGGGGAATGTGGTGAATCTGGGGAATGAGATTGTATGCTCGGAGGCACAGAAATCTCTCTTCCCCCAGCAACAGTAACAACAAAAGGAGGTGTGGTAAAACCCTGAGTAGGAGAAAATTCAGAGGTACTAGTTTTGAACCAGGGTACCACCTCTGGTGAGAAAGGAGTGACAAGAGCTTCTCCTACTAATCTGAGGCCAGGAGGAGAAAAATCGGCAGGAACACTCCCAAAAGTTTATACTGCGTGAAACTCCGACGGGAGGTAATGTAACATGACCAAACGAGGGGGAGGGGTTTCTACAGAAACATGCAAATCATCAAAAATACCTGTTTTAGCAGTAGAGGCACCGTCTCCTGAGGACTTACCCTTTCTGATAACTTTCTCTGGGTTTGCTTCAGGTGGTGCTAATGGCAGTTGTGGATTAGACCTCGTGTGTTTGCCTCTCGAAGCCACGGCTAAAACAATGGAAATGCTTCTGGGTTCGCATCAACGAAATTCCCCAGCGGAGTCGCGAGGTGCATAGTAGCAATCTCGATAGTTCTGATATATGATTCACCTTCAGAATCAGTTGATCGTTGTCATTCAATCCCGGGGAAAATATTCAACTTCATCCCCGGCAACGGCGCCAGAAATGTTAGCGTCGGAAGTCACTCATGGATTGCTTGCAGGAGCAGAGCCTGACGCCTATCAGTTTTATGCCACGATAGTCTTTAATGGGTGATCAAATGGGTAGATACTCAGGGAGGTAGCACTCTAACTCAGGGACTGGGTCTGGCATGTAAGGAACAAAGGAGGTCTTGATCTAACTTCAACCAGTGAGTTGATTGAAGGATGAACAGGTGGAAGACTTGGTAAGAATAGTGAACAAACCACTTTGGGCAGTAGGCTTTCAACAGTTTGTAGAAGAAAGACTCTGAATGAAAGATCCTCCTGGTTCTGGGTCTCAAGAAACTGAAAAGGAGACTTGAGTGGATCCTCCAATTCCAAGTCACTCAGCGCTAGGAAAATCACAAGTACCGATTAGAAACAACGTAACGGCTACAGTGATCCAATCCAACATCATCCTATAATAGTTACGACTCGGCTGGATCCTCCAATCCCGAGCTGCTCTAACACAGTGTAAACAAAGACATGAAAGAAACTGACATTCATAAGGCAAGAAGTCTCAAGAGTCCATGCATAACCAGAATAACCAGTGCTTCATTAAAGATTTACAACTGGGAGCTCCGCTCAACCATCGATAGATACAAAAATGGCGAAAACGCCTACATATACTCAAAACAACAACAACAACAAAATTGAGACGCTGCATTAAAAACTTTGCGTCTGCATGGCTGCTGACAATATACACCTACAGTCTCTGAATGATCGTGCACCTGTGGCAGACACAATCGAACTCCTGACAGTTTCATGGGCGAATCGACGTGCTTTTAATTCGTCGCCGGACTTTCCCATTAGGGCGAAGATAATGTCTAACCACCACCAACTACCTCAATAACTGCTTCATTGGGATTGAGAATGGCCCGGCCAACTCGGCACCTCTGGGACGTGGAAGGCCCCTCGCGCTGCCACCTGGATTAGCTAAACGACCTGATGAAAAGACATGG
>ML804096.1:211207-224345 GCA_009831015.1 Picea engelmannii
TCAGCGTCTGTGTTTGCATTTGTGTTGCAGCATGTTTCAGCATCTGTTCTTCATAAACAATCGATTGCCATCAATGACAACCTTGATCATCTGCGCCTTGATCATCTGCGTCATCTCTGTTGTAGCCATATTTCCAACACAACCTACTGCAAACCTGTAAAAACCAGCAAGGTATGCTTGCTAGAAATGCTACACACAACCAACAAAGTGAAGAAAAATTTATGTTTTTAGGGCATAAATTTTTCTCCTTAAAAACCTTTGATAAAATATGATTAAAGTGACCAATCTACTATGTTAGGCTAGCTGAAATATAGATGGAGTGAACAACAATGAAAGAATGAGTGAAAGAGAGAGGAAAGAGGAGTTTATTTGTGCTTTAAGAGAGGACTCTTCCTTGAGGCATTCCCAATAAAACCCTTGAAGCCAAACCTGCAAGATCTAACAAGATGATATGCATACAAAAGATAATATGGTTGAATATGTTAATAACATGAAATACTTGCACCTTATCTGGAAAACCCACATATATAGATCTACAAGAATACTCGTTGTTAGATCTACCTAAGTAAAATACTTTACCCAAGATCTAAGTTATGCAATCCTCATGCCAAATCAAAACAAGATTGCCTCATGTGTAGCAAGAACAAAAATACGTGTTGCTCTTCCAAAAATCCTCCAAAGTTTCTCCTTTATTATTCAAGAGTAGATCTTGGAGAAATACTTGCTCCAAAACCCTAAGAGGCAAAGAATGGAAGAAATATGGAACAAGAAGGAGAGAGAAATAGAAATCAAGTAGCATAACCATAGCTCAAGACATGGTGAAAAAATGAGGGTGAGAGGGGCTATTTATACTTGGAGAGGCAAACTCACCCCTCTTGGATTAATGCCAAGTGTCCACCACCAAGCACAAGCTAGAATTCCAAGGGAGGGGCACACCATCTAGGGTTTGAGAGGTGGATCCATGAGGTGGATGAGTGGGGGAGTTTTGGGGTCAAGGAAAAAGGGTAGTGGGAGGCTAGGAAAAGAGTGCCAAGGGATAACATAAGTCTCCCATTAATGTTATTAATCATTTTTTACATTTTGGAGACTTTCTAGAAGGAAGGCACACCACTCTAGGAAAAGTGACGTTTTTTCTTAATGGCTAGGTGAGGGGGTGATGTGAGGGTTGGAAAAGGTTAGGAAAAATCTCTCACACCTTTATCCATCTTTACATCCACTTTTAACTCATTATTACAAAATCACATTTTTGCTATGTCTAGAGTTAGCAATTAAAATTGTTGTTTTTGACTGACTAATACTCTTGGTGGACAAAACGATAGCAAAAGTTGTAACGTCCCCCGGCCATCAACCCCATGGTCGGGCCAACGCTAGTACATGGAAAACCACTTCTATAACACATTATGCATTCTAATGAAATACAATTGCTTAATTACAGTTAAACAGAATTATTGCTAGCATTTCAGAGTTATTGGAAATAACAATAATTCACATGCACAACAAAATACGTGATAACATTGCAAGAATCACAGGTATGCAATTTAGTTAATTAAAGAATTACAAAACATAGTGACACTTATCTTTGAAACTGTCACACACCACCAATTGCATGTAGACCTTCCACGAACCTCTCAGCCTTAGACCACACTGCTCATCACTCTTAGTAGTAGGTCACCCCCGAGCTGGGACTAAGCTCCACCAGGTATGGATTCCTAGATTAGGCAAGGTTTATAGGAAGAATACACATAAAAGAAGGAGGATTCACTCCCAGGAACCACTTATGCCCACTGCCCACAGACTCTCCTTCCCCACATGCCTGTCCCACCCTAGGAGTATACACCTTCACTGTCACCTAGACAGTCCTTCGGCTGCTAACCTCCCTTGCCTTAGGCTTCAGCAACAGACTGGACCGGAAATCTTCGAGCTCTGTGGTAGCTACAGGGTTCCAAGAGGAAAGTCATGGAGTTAGTCAAGTCCTGTCCTATAGACATGAATGGACTGAGCACGAAGGTCGATTTGAACATTCTGTCGTTAGGCTCTTCTGACTGTCTAATTGGGATGGACTGGTTGGACCAGCACCATGCCATCTTGGACTGTCGGAACAAGGCATTCAATTTCTTAGATGAAGAAGGGAATTAGAGAGCCATCCAAGGAATTCCTAGAGCTGTGACTGTTAGAGAAATCTTAGCAATGCAGCTGAAGAAGTGATACAGAAAAGGCTATCAATTATTTGCAATCCATGGAAGGGGAAACGCATGCCTAAAAGTGCACACTAGCTAATGAAGTGCATGCAGCCTCATGGGCGATGCATGTCGGCCCAGTCGCATGCAGTTAAAACCTAAGAAGAGATCCGTGTTGGGGGTTCATCCGACATTCCTCCATCCATCACCTGAGTCAGGAGTCCATTCTCGATCCTCCGTCGGAACTGGTGGGTATCCAAGAGAGACCTCTGTCTAGTGTTCATACTTAGATCCATCACCTGAACCGTCTAAACATCTATGTGGAATCTTTGTGTACCCTTACGCATTTCTGAAACCAGAACCAAGAAGCCATCCTGTGTTGTCGATTGAGAAAACCAAAGTGTCCCGTAATTGCTGAGCCTTGTAATGTTGTTTCGCATAGTAGCATTGCCCGGCCAGTGGGTTGACGACTGGGGAACGTTACAGTATGGTATCAGAGCCTAGTTTCAACGCTGAGCCTAGATGGGCCAGATAAGTGGTCTTTGGACCGAGTTTTCGAGAAGAAATTGTGTCTGGAGGGATAATTTCAAACCTCAGAATGTTTCTGAGTGTCAACGGGCTACTTGACCATGTTACAAAGCTCAGGAGGTGTAGAGGT
Source organism: Picea engelmannii (assembly GCA_009831015.1). Lineage (NCBI taxonomy): Eukaryota > Viridiplantae > Streptophyta > Pinopsida > Pinales > Pinaceae > Picea > Picea engelmannii. The sequence goes on from ML804096.1 coordinate 214,043, forward strand.
ATTATAAAACTATAGCTGGTGTGGTATATGGCCACAGGGGGAGAGAGAACTCCACACCAAGAGTGTTGGATCCATAGAATCTATTCGGGAGGAAAGGAGAATCCTCATGGCCATCAAATTCGAAGAACGTGCACAAGGTTTAAAACCCTTTGGAGTTGCACAGGAGTGTAAATCGCGATACGCTAAATCCCGAATTCGTTAGGACCGTCCATCGGAAAGAACGCATGGAGAGCGATCAAAATTTCGCTGGCTAGTTACTTGAAATGGTCTAAGGGTGAGTTCGTGAGAATTCATGAAATGTGAATTCACGATTGGATCACAACCATCGATCTAAGAGGGATCTGGACTGTTAATTGTCCAGGAAGAAATTGACATTTTGGGAATAGGGAGGACGAAGGTGGAAAATCCTTCGACCTCGTGACACACAAAATCTCAATATGCAAAATGCCGATGAAATCTGAGTTGTTAGATCATGGGGAATCAGGATCATTGGATCAAGTAGATGATAGACCGTAATTTCAGAATTTCGGCAAACAAAAGTTCGAGATGTGTGGATGCACGAACTCCTTATGCTTGAAACTCCGAAATGAAAAGTGAAAATAGTGGAGCCCTATGAAATCTCTGGGAGTGAGGTGGACCTTCTTAAGGAGACCATGTGTCACTACCTTCATGGGCAACAACTATGCTATGGGTCCGGAGGGTAAGGAAATCGAATTTTCAGAATTCGGGGATTGAAGCGACAAGAGACTTGGAGTCACTACATCGTGAACTCCTGGTTACTGAAAACCTGAAACCTGAAGTTACGAAGTCCAAAAATCTTCGAAGACGGAAGAACCAACCCAAAACCTGAAGTCTCGAATCGCAAAAGATATTAACAAGGGTAGAATCGGACGGTGGAGTGCTTCCAGGAAAAAGTGTCGAAATCCCGTGAGCTGTTGGAACCAACCAACTAGTGAGGAAGTTAGGGTTGAAGAGCTTTGATAGGTGTAAGCTTAGGAGAGATCTAGATCGTCAAATTAGGGGGGGCTCACAGCTGTTGATCTCATACATGAATTTCCATATCGAAATTCGGGGATTGAAGCGACAAGAGATTTGGAGTCACTACATTTTGTACTCCCGATTCATGAAACTCCGAAAAGATCTGGACCATTAGATCCAAATCATCGAGGATCGTTGGATCTCGTACAAGAACCCGTGTGTCGGAATTTGTGGATTGAAGTGACAAGAGATTTGGAGTCGCTGCATTGTGAACTCCTGGTTACCGAAAACCCGAAACCCGAAGTTTCGAAGTCCCAAAATCTTCGAAGGTCGAAAGCTCGAGTAGCACCTAGTAGTCTAGCACTTGGTCATGACCCTTGGTCACATGGGTAGGGACTAAGAAAGAGGGAGCTATCACCCAAAATTACAGAGCTGAGCAGAACTCGGAAAATTTGTGAAGTCGAAGCGTTTTCTTAAATCAAAATGGTTTTGAATGTATGGAATTTGCTAAGAATGGCGAACTGACAAATCCCTGTTGTCTGCACGTGTGTTTGCAGAAGCTTAGCAAGTGCCAGAACTAAATAGGGTTGTCGTTGAGAGCAGAGAATGGAAGAGGTGTGGATTGCCTCCAATTTAGAGAATGAAAGAGAAGGAAGGAATGTCAACTTGGGAGTCGAAGGATCAAACTCTAATGGGCAAGGAAAATAGATGGATAAGGAAGGACATATAATGAAAATCATTAAAAGATTGCAGAAAGATTCCCAGGCTCACCGAGTTGATAGCTGAAAGCTCATGAAAGTCAGGGATAGGTAGGGTGAATTCAACTTAAGAATGTTGAAGAGTCTGGAAAGAATAGAAAAGAAATTGGAAAAGGAGAGTGACTCAAGAAAGACAGAGAGTCACAGGAACCCTGAGAGGAAAAGAAGATCAAGGAGTGTCAGCACACATCGTCGTCGTTCCCCAAAGAATTCCATTAGGGAAGCACATAGTAGTTCAAACCCATCTCCTATCAGAAAGCACAAGAGATCTGGGATGGATGAATTGAAAGGGGAAATGAACAAGATCAATCCTCCAACATTTGATGGAGAACATAAGAAGGAGGAAGATGCCAAAACTCGGTTGTTGGGTATGAGGAAATACTTTCAACTGCATAATTATTCCTCTCATGTAGAGGGTAGGATTGCCATGTATCAACTGAAAGGAAAGGCATCCACGTGGTGGGATCAACTTGTGAAGGTGTAGCACATCAGGGAAAGGGACATCACATGGAAATAAATCAAGAGGTATTTCGAGAGGAAATGCTTAACTAAAAGATATTATGACAGAAAGATAAAAGAGTTCTTTGAACTCAAGCTGTACAACAAGACCATTGATGAGTATGAAAGAAAGTTTTTGGAATTACTGAAGTATGTTATGTTCATCAAAGATGAGTCTGTCAAGATTCAGAGGTACCTAAGTGGATTATCGCCTCCTATTGGGGATAAGATTCAGTATGATGACCCAAAAACTATGGAAGAAATGATAAGAAGAGCGAAGTTCTTATTTGAACAACAAAGAGAAAAGCCTACCTTTCGGAAGGCTTGGGATGACCAGAAAAAGTTCAAGAAAGAACAGAGGCAGAAGGGAAATAAACCACCCTTTTTCAGAAACAATCCTCAAGGATAGCCATCTCTTAGAGAGCCTAGGAAGGCTGAAGTGAGTGGGAAAATTTCAAGGCCGCCACCTATGGAATGTTGGGGTTGTAAAGAAAACCATAGGTACAGAGATTGCCCCCACAAAAATGATAAAGTAAGAGTTCTCCACAATGTTCAGCAAGCTGAAACAGTGGAGGACATGGGCAGTAGAATTCCAAGGATCTACACAGCCCTGGACAACAAGCAAGCTGAGTATCAGTCGCACATGATTGAAGTAGATGGTATGATAAAAAACCAACCATTTACTATTTTAGTTGATTCAGGGGCTAGCCATAGTTATATATACCCTAGAGTGGTAGAAAGTTTGCATTTGATAAGAAGCAAACATGAAAATTCTTGGTTAGTGCAGCTAGCTATAGGAACCAAGAGGAAATTCATGGAGTTAGTCAAGTCTTGTCCTGTAGACATGAATGGATTGAGCATGAAGGCCGATTTCAACATTCTGTCGTTAGTCTCTTATGACTGTCTAATTGGGATGGACTGGTTGGACCAACACCATTCCATCTTGGACTATCGGAACAAGGCATTCACTTGCTTAGATGAAGGGAATCAGAGAGTCGTCCAAGGAATTCCTAGAGCTATTACTGTTAGAGAAATCTCAGCAATACAGCTGAAGAAGTGCTACAGAAAAGGCTATCAATTATTTGCAATCCATGGAAGGGGAAATGCGTGCCTAAAAGCGCACACCAATTGATGAGGTACATGCAGCCTCATGGGTGACGCATGTCAGCCTAGGGGCATGCAGTTAAAACCTAAGAAGAGATCTGTGTTGGGGGTTTGTCTGACATTCCTCCATCCATCCCCTGAGTCGGGAGTCCATTCTCGATCCTTCGTCGAAACTGGTGGGTGTCCAAGAGAGACCTCTATTTGGTGTTCGTACTTAGATCCATCACCTGAACCGTCTAAACCTCCGCGTGGAATATTTGTGTACCCTTACACATTTTTGAAACCAGAACCAAGAAGCCATCCTATGTTGCCGGTTGAGAAAACCAAAGTGTCCCGTAATTGTTGAGCCTTGTTATGTTGTTCCGCACAGTAGCATTGCCCGACCAGTGGGTTGACGGTTGGGGAACGTTACAAAAGTTTTCCGACTGAGTTGAAAATTGGTCCAAGGGTGTAGGGGGTGTCTTTCCATTTATTTTGAGCACAAATACCCCTATCAAAAAACCAAAGACCTATTTTTTACAATTTTAGCTCAAAAATAATTAATTAATTAAATAATTAAACCTCCAAACTTAGGGAAATTTAATTAATTAAAAAAAAAATCTAGACTCAAGGGAATTCCATGAAACTTTCTAAGATGTCATACATGGTCATTTACATCATCCCTAAGCAATAGTTACCAGAGGATAAGCCCATTAGAACGTCGTTCACCACTTTGGAGGAATTATTGCAAGTGTGAGGGAAAAACTCAAGGGAAATCAATAAGGCTGAAAAGCCCAATTGATAACCTGAGGATAAAAAACCTTCAGTGAAAGGAACTCTCCCAATGAACTGATCCCAAGGTAACTAACCTAACTATGATCCATGCAGACCTATTACATTATTGACCCATGCAGGGGTGCAAAAATTCCATTACAAAAAGACGTGTTGGGGCCAAAAATGCCCTGTAGAACCAAATAGTCTTCGACAAATGAGCATCTGATGATGCATCTCTTCATGGCACATGGAGTTGACCCCCTAGTTGGATAGGCGGTCAACATCTGGCTCCACATGGGGATGTGTGTTCGATATTCTCACATGAGACGAAGAGCATACGAGAATCCAACACCTACAAAACAGAGTGCTTACCAATAACCAACATAAGGATACATATGTACACAATGAAATAAACAAATGCTATAAAAAACATTTACATAATGAAATACTATAGCACAACATCAATAATTTACAAAATGAAATTTATGATGCAGAAAAAATTCTGAGTACATATCGACATAATGAATGAAATAATACAAAATTGAAATACAAGGAAAAGGGTTAGAGATGTGTTACAGAGGGTGTACCTTTCGACACCAAGTTGCCATATGAAGAAACACTTCAAGGAGGGGTCCTCTCAACGGCATGTCTGACCTTATGTTGTTCCATTGGCTGAAAAGAGCTGCTAAAAGACTGATATACTTTATGTTGCTTGTTTATTCTTTCATGTGAATCCCAGTTTCTAATCTTAGGCCACTTGGGGTAGTTCCCCTTAAAAAAAAATTGACGGTTTTCCATAGGTGCCAAGTGAAAAATTTGTGACCTTAGTCTTTCCTTAAAAGGCTTGGCATACCTTTTACTAGGGATGGTGTACTTGACTTTATCAACATTAACCTTATCATCCTTAGTAATTCCCATCAGATTCTCATTACTTATTCTATCTTTTACTTTCCCAATTTCTACAAAACCAGGAGGGTGTGGCCCGAGAATCCCATCTGACTGTTTCTGACATTTAACTGATTTTGTTGATGCAGGTTGAGCTGATGACACATTTTCAACTGAAAAATCCAACTCTGAATTTAATTCTGAAGGAGGCATATTATTATCTGTCTGATCCATATTATCCTCAAGAAAAATCCCATCAAAAGAATCCATGGGGTCCCAAACATTGCAAATGCTTGGGGGTTTGCTATTAAATTCCATCTTGCAAATGTAGGAGTATGTTCTATCTCATAACATCCTATCTCTACTTCCCAAAAAACAATTTCATTTTTCTTTTTCCTAGGATCTTCCACATGATATGTCCTTTCCAACTCCCTGTTCAATCTAAACTCTAAACCATTTGGAGTTGGAATGGTGGCATAAGTTAAGTCCATCTGTAAAATACCACCTAAATCTGCAGTTGTCTTTCTATTTAGCAACATACCCCAAGTATTTGGTACATCAATTACCACAATGTCCATATCAATCATAATATCGGGGAAAGAAGCTAAGTGTACTTGTAATCCTTTAATCAAACCATGCACCTCAATTGTCCTGCCATCCATAGCACAAATGTTATGATAAGGTCTAGATATTCTTAAGTTAAATTGTTCCATTACCTTCTTAGCCATAACATTTTAGGTAGCTTCTGAATCTAGCATACAATTATGAAGAATAAAATCATTCACGAACAAGGATAGGAAGAAGGGTTTGTTCTTTTCGTTTCCCCTATCCATACTTTAAAGAATAACCGGTGCATTCTGATAAGCTGTTGTTGGTGGAACGCCAACACTTTTCTAAGAAGGACTATCTATGGCTTTGAACAACTTCTCCCTCTGAGAAGGAATCTTCATTATTTTGGACACAGGCACCAACATCTTTGCATTACTTAACCATCCTCCTAAATCAATATTTAATTCTGAACTTGCATACCCATTTGACTTAGGGGGGGTTGGATCTATCTTGGGAACGTTTGTTTGGTTTCTATCTTGATTCTTGTTCCCATTCCTTTGGTAAGAAATACCTTTAAATCTATCCATTTCAACTACTTGTTGTGGAGTAGGCTTAGGACCAAACATTTATGTTGCCTTATCCACCACAACACCACCCATGCAAATCATGTCTTCCACTCCCTCATTAGGTTCATCAGAATCTGTCCAATCATACATGCCAACATTAAACTCATGACCAAGCATATTAACTTATTCATTTGAAGATCCATAAGGTCCCGCCTCATCATAAAGGTGAAGGAAAACTTGGCAAGTTGACTCATCATGAAATTTCTCACAAGGTCTACAATAATGAATAGTCTGGTGGTCAACCCAATTAGTGGATTCAAGAGGATTTGGTGGTATTTTATCTTGGGGAGGGGACTTCTTAGGCTATTTGTCATTTGGCCTATGTGGGGGCCTACTAGTTTGACCCCTTTCCACAACTATCAACCTGTTTTGTAATGCAGTGATTTGATTTGTTTGGTTGATTTCCATTTTCTTGATCTGATTGGCATGATTAATTTCCATTTGTTTAATCAATTGAGTAAGTTCATTCATGCCATCGTTAAAGGATCTCTGATTTTCAACATTCTTTTTCTTCTCCTCATAAGGTTGGGAAGAAGATCCTCTAGTAAAAGCAGGAATATTGAACTTCCTAGCCTCAAGCATATTCTGTTCAATTCTTACAGCTATGGTTTGTGCTACTTCGAAGGTTTGAGGATCCTTATCCCTTAAGGCATACCTCATTTCACCCTCAAACGCCTCGATATAATAAATCAAAATTGCAGCATCCGGAGGCTTAATGTCATTATGAAGGCTCTTTACCAAGCTATTAAACTTAGTGTTAAACTCTACCACAGTTTCATTTTCCTTGTTATGGCTAGTGGTAAGAGCACCCAACTGAAATCTATGTTCTTTTTTATCACCCCATCTTTTCCTAAATTCATCCAATATTGACTCAACGGTGTTAAAATTGTTTGCAGCAAAATCTGTGAACCATTCGACAATATCTCCTTCTAAAGAAAAGACAAACAAGGTCATCTTCACATCTTCTTCGTTATGACCTCTACAATACTTATCCACACACCTGTGAAAACTTGAGATGTGGGACTTGGCACTTATAGCATTGTTCCCATGAAAGATAGGCAGCTTGTCAATGGCCTTTTCGGAAACATCATGAGGGGAACCTTGGATTGCTGCAAAGTTCAAAGGACTCAAAAAGGTACTCATTGTAGCGTTAGTATTATTAGTGGGATTATTAACAATTGGTTGATTATTAGTTTGGAACAAGTATTAGATATCTACGAGTGCTTCTTCTCCAAGAATTTCAAGTAGCCTCCTAGGAACAAGGTGTCTCAACCTTCTCCTATAAACCTTTTCAAGCTTAGGAAAAGGATGAACCACTCCATGTGAAGTTATCCTAGTAGTATACCTGATAGAATTGTTCAATGGAGTGGGCACTTGGAAAGGAACCACACAAAGCTAACCAAAGCAAGTTCAAAGAATTTTTGGGACTAAAAATTTATTGTTTAGTTCTTAAGAAATAAGTTAAGTCGTTTTGACCAAGGATAAATGACTTATTCCTGGAAACAATGCCAAATATGTTGTCGTCCTAATACACACTTGAAAATGTGAGCTAAGTCTGGCTCACTTAGTGTGTCCTTGGAGGCACTATGCCTAGTTCACAGCCCACGCCATCACTTTGACCGGAACCTCTTCCGTGTAGGCTTACTCCTAGGGAAGCCAAGGGGGGTAGACCCTAGTTTCTAGATGTGGTTTAGAGTTTAAGTTCTAGGACTTGTTTTTAATTAGTTAAGGTTTAGGGGAGTCTAACCTATCATGTTAAGGAAACAATGCAAGATGCAAGAGTGTCTATGTCAAGCAAGCCTTTCCCTAGGTCAACTAAGACTAGTGCCTAAGGTTGGGAAAAGGGGTCAACTAAATGTAAGGGTGTTTCGTTACAATATGATTACAAAGATTACAAAAGAATAAATATTTCACAACAAGATTAGTTACAAGTACTTACAAATAAAGAATGCTAGAGATACAATGATACAATACAACAAGCTAACCACGTTATTTCAATGTGCAGGATTTAAAGAAGATCAAGACATTAGTATCATCAACACATTAAGCCTAAGCATGCCCCAATAACACTTACTCTATTGGACTACTCCTCAATGGAAAAATCAACACATGAAGATTTACAAATCACAAGGACACTTAGAAGATTTAAAAGTCAAGGCACAAGTATTCCACAATGATTATGATACTTAGTTGATTAACCACAAAGAATTACTTGTATTATGAGATGGAGAGATTAAAATGCAAGTATTAAACCATTAAGATGTATCAAAATAGGTCAGGGTTATTAAATGCTTAGTGATTAAGGGTTTTTAAGATTTAAGATATTTTAATTACCCTAGCTAAGTGTTTCACCAAAAACCTCCTCCCCCGATTGCCAAATGGTTGCTGGATGCTCAAGAAGTGAGGCAATGAGGCCTACCCTAGCTTCATAGGTCAACCCGAAAGATTGTTTTTTTACAACAAGGATGCTCCTTCGCATTGTGAGACCATCCCAGGCCTATCACCTTCTGTTCCCCTCCTCAATCCCCATTTTAGATGGTGAAGATGTGTTGGGTATGTGTTATATTATTTGCATGTGTGTGTGTGGGCGCGTCTGTAATACCCCAAGGACTTGCCCCGATTCCATTATGAATTGTAATTATGATTTATAGGCTGGTGAGCTAAGTTTATATAAGATGATGGGGTTATGAGTTATTAGGCCAGGGAGCCTAAGTGTTGAAGGACAAGAGCTTGATTTTGTACATGTAACTATGCACATTATTAATAAAGATAAACATCTCTACGTGTGGACCGACCATGATGAATGAGTGATGGGGGAATAATCTTCCACAAAGCCTGGGTAAGGGATTGGGGGCTGGAAGGTTGGAAAGAGAGGCTAAGTGTTGAGCCTAGGGGCTTAAGTCCTTGGGAATAATATTTTAATATTATTCCAAAAGACATGTGAAATCTATGTTTTTTCCTAAGTTCCTGGGGAGGAACGCATGCTGATGGAATGCATGCAGCTTCATGGGTGACATGTGTTGACCCAGGCGCATGCGATTTAACCCAGGAAATGAGCCATGTTGGGGGTGCACTTTCCATTCCGTTGACTGTTGCATCAGAGTTGGGTGGGCATTCCTCCAAACATCACCTGAATCTGGGGTTTGACCTTCCAATTCCTCCATCCTTTGTCTGAACATGTTTGGCCTCTGTGATTGAATCTATATACACCTTATGCAATCCCAAAACCATAACCAAATGTTCCATGATTGTTGATCCATGCATCCTGTGTTACTTGTTGGAAAGCTCGATGCACCCTGTAATTGCAGAGCCGCGCTATGCCTTAGCACTGATTGTTGTCATTTCGGGTGTCCATACCCATTTTCCCAGTTGACTTTTGTGGCCATGCAGTGTTGGACTACCTGTGGCTTGTTGTCCAGTGTAAGTTCGTGCTGAGCCTCGTGGTTGCCCGACTATGTTGGGAACTGAGATTAAGGAAATAGGTTGTCTGACCTATGTATAAACTCTCTCCAAGTGAGGGAGGTGATTTTTATTGAAGAGGCAGGTTACCAAGCCTGTGAGCGACTCTCTCCAGGTGAGAGAGTGCACAGAGGAAGTGAGAACTCCTGGAAGGAGTCCTGTAGCTGCCACAGAGCTCGGAGACTTCTATTCCTGTATGTTGTTGAAGCCTAAGGCAAGGGAGGTTAGTAGCCGAAGGACTGTCTAGGTGACAGATAAGGTATATACTCCTGGTGTTCGACAACACACGTATTCCAACAGAGGACGAACACCTTCAGTAACCACTCACATAACCAGATCAAAGATCAACACACCGATGTTTTCACGTGGTAAAACCCCGACAGGGAAACATCCACGGCCCCAGCCAACGTGGCCACTTGGAGCAGTTTATTAATGCAAAGAAAAAGTTTACAGAGAGATTTTACAAGAGAGTTTCTCACAATTGATCATCGGAAAATTACCCTCCATGATCTTTAAACAGAGATCATGGACCAATCGGGTGTCAAGCCATGGATCAATGGCTGTTAAGATCGAGGAGAGTATGAACCGTCGGATCACTCTATGTCGGGAACATATCGTGACCATCGGATTTCCTAACTACAAATGCATACTAATGCATACTAAAGAAACACACTTTTACCTAACAACATATTA
>ML804096.1:234021-258998 GCA_009831015.1 Picea engelmannii
TGAACAATCAAGGTAAAGAACATTGGGAGGCAGTAAAGTGGATTCTTAGGTATTTGAGAGGTACTACTACACATGCATTATGTTTTGGAGGTTCAGACACTTTTCTACAGGGATATGTTGATTCAGATATGGCAGGTGAGAAAGACAGCAGGAGGAGCACCACAGGGTATGTTTTTACTATAGGTGGAACAACGGTAAGTTGGATTTCGAAAATACAAAAGGTTGTTTCACTTTCAACAACAGAGGTAGAGTATGTTGTTGCTACAGAGGCTAGTAAAGAGATGATTTGGTTACAAAGGTTTATGGAGGAATTGGGAAAGAAGCAGGAGAATAGCAAGTTGTACTATGACAGTCAGAGTGCCATTCACCTTGAAAAGAACTCAGCCTTCCATTCGAAGACTAAGCATATACAGTTGAGGTACCACTTCATACGATCCACCTTGGAAGATGGACAATTGAAGCTAGAAAAGATACACACTAGCCAGAATCCTGTAGACATGTTAACAAAGGGAGTAACCAAGGAGAAGCTGAGTTCCTTCTTAGTTTTAGTTGGTCTTCAAGAATGAAGATGAAGATGAGAAATTTGCCAGGTCCAAGAAGGTTCAGAGTCCAGCATATACAGCAGCGGTGGAGTTGTTGAGATCAGTCTCCAAGTGGGAGATTGTTGGTTGTGGAGCCTGATTATCTTCCTGATTTAGAGGTCTTTTACTTTCATCCATGTTTATACCCCATGAAGTATTTACACCCCAGAAGTATGTACACTCTTCCATGCGAGGGAGTGCAAAGGGGGGGTAGCCCCTCTGCGGGGTCCGGGGGGGCTATCCCCTCAGCTGGGGGGTCTGGGGAAAAGTCCCCGAAGCAAAAATTGCCATGTAAAAGTATATTGTAATTTCATTGTAAATCTAGATCGTTCGTTATAAGGTCCCAGATCTAACGATAGAGATTATGTTAGGGTTTTTTTCCCTAGAAGGCAACCCTCTTTTATGAGGGAAATGTATTGCAGCTATGTGGTTGGCAAGTATTGTATTCTAAGAGAGGAGACTGTGAGAGAAAGAAGAGGAAGTTACAACGAGTTTTGTTGTAGTTTGTATCCCTTCATTTGCTGGATAATAATAAAGAAAGGACCTGGCAATTTCTCTGGTGGACGTAGCCCACACTGGGTGAACCACGTAAATCTATGTCTCTCTTGTATTGTGTATTTTCTATGTTTTGTTTCCACATTTGTTTTATTTTATTGCTCCGCGGTCCTATTTTTCTAACATTAATGCCATGGATTATTTATTTTAGCAGTAATCTTGTGCTTACTCCGAGTTAAATGTGTTTAATTTGATTTAAATGCATGTTATTAATTAAGTATGAGACTGATGTTGTTCCGCATAGTAGCGTTGCCCGACCAGTGGGTTGACGGCCGGGGAATGTTACAGCGTCAGATTCGATAACTGCATCTGACGATCCCTCGTAGTAGTTTTAGGTAGTTTTTGCTAATTTTAGCGGATTTTGCTATTTTTAGCAGTTTACTAAATTAATCCCAATTTTAGGGATTAGGGTTTTGGTATCTACGAATGATCCGGATTATTTTCGGCACGAAATGAGATCAGAGATATAATAAAGAAATGCACAGAGATATCGCATATGTTCAATAATATAAAAGAAATGTATCAGAGATGCAACCATAAACAAATATATACAGTAATACACGATTTCTATTAATGAAAGACATGTACAGAGACTGTAAAAATACAGAGTGAAAGACTCGCTAGAATGGTGGCAGCTTATCTCTGAGAAGAGATGTGACGGCTACTCGCATTCACAAGAAGATGATTACAATAAGGCTCTGAAGGCCCTTTTACAATAAACGAGAATGCAAAAAGTCCTAGACATCCAAAAACCTAACCCTGGGAGATGAAGCGCCAAAAGTCATGTGGGCCCCGTTTGGGTAAGTTGGTGCATCAACTTCCCGGGGTCGTAACTTTTGCATACGATCTCCGTTTTAGTGTTGTGATAGTGCATTGGAAAGGTATTGTCGAGGAGATTCATTTTGGGGGCTCAATTATGCCTTTGGCTATCATTGAGAACCTCAATCTTGAAAAAACTTCATTTGGACCCTCAAAATGGCCCCGGAAGTTAAAACCTACTAAAAATAGTAAATTGCCAAAATGGCCAGAAAATTGTTTTGATCCATTTGGAAAAGGTGGGTGGCCACCGACATCCACCTGGATCAATGAAATACCTAAAAACATTGTATATATTGTATAGTGAATGGTGAAATTCGATATAATGAATATAAGAAAGGTTTTCCCGGTTGAGGGTTTCCGGTATAAAATCTTTGTGTACTCTGTGTATGAACCATTGATTAAATTATGTTTTTCTTAAGAATCTATATGCATTGCTTTGCTTTACAGGTTTAAAACTTACATGTGGTATTAGAGCTCGTTTTTGGCTTCAAAGGGACGCCTTTGTTGTTGAGGGTTTGGCTCAGTCTTGATAGATCAAGTTTATCTTGGGTCTGTGATAAACTTGGGTTTAGTGGGAGCTTTTGCTGTAGTGATTTGAGTGCAGAAAGAGGAATGGCAAGTTATTCTAGAATCGAGATAGAGAAGTTCAACGGTAAAAACCTTGAGCTATGGAAGCTAAAGATGGAGGACCTTATTGTAGACAAAGAACAATGGATTATTGTGGATCCTTGTACATAGCCTATTGGTACGCAGCCTATTGGCACACAAACGACTGGTACACAACCTACTAGTGCACTAACTACTAGTACACCACCTACTGGTATGTCAAAGGAAGATTGGGAGAAGTTGTACAGAAGAGCAAGGAGTATGATTCGACTCTGCTTGGCAGATTCAGTGTTGTTGAATGTCTTAGGAGAATCTATAGCCAAGGAAATATGGGATAAGTTGGGGAATTTGTATCAATCAAAGTTCCTGGTAAACAAGTTGTTTCTTCGAAAGAAGTTGTATCATATTAGGATGGAAGATGGAGATTTTGTGACAGAACATCTAAATGCCTTTAATACTCTGGTAAGTCAACTTGGCTCTGTTAATATTATGATTGCAGAAGAAGATAAGTGTATTACTTTGTTATGTTCTTTTCCAGACTCTTGGGATAATCTGGTTGTAGCAATAGGTAGTACCACTCAATCTACATTGAAGTATGAGGATGTAGTTGCATCCTTGTTATCTGAAGAGATGAGGTGGAAAAGCATGGATGGTCATAGCACAGATGCTTTATTTGTAAGAGGTCATACCCAAGAAAGGAATCCTGGTAAGCCTTCTATAAATTCTAACCTTGTACAATGTCCACTGTAAACAAATATTCAGAAAAGAACAGAAAAGATACAATGGAAAATACAAACATTACACAGATATTTTTCCCCTGGAAACCCAAATCAAGAAAACCAACATATATTATATTCATACATTGTGTTACAATGTTTACAATACAAAATACATATAGGAGCCAGCGGCATCCAAAACCCTAACCCAATGACCTGGATTAGTCCAAAACCCTAATTCCTTAACCGAAAATAGAAAACCATTGGCAAAGAAACCATGTGCCGAAAATCCACCTAAATATAATGCGGTCTCGGAAATGCGGTCTCGATGCAAAAAATAAAAATTCAGGGGTACTGCCCCCGAACCCCCGTACGAGGGGCTCCACCCCCCTACACACCCGACGCAGATGCTCAGGCACTACTACTCGTGCAAATAATATAACAAATACCCAACACCTTCAGGGTGGATATATAAATCTACAGGTAGATCTAAGTCTCCAGGAAAATCTTTGAGGAAATGTTTGAAGTGTGGTAAAACAAGGCATTATAAGAAATATTTCAAGTCTAAGAAGGTTGAAAAACCAAATGGATTTGATAGTACCTCTTCCACAAAGGTGAAAACCTCCACTGAAGAAGGAGGTGGTGTTTACCTGGCATCTACAAGTACACATGCAGACCGTGATGTATGGTTGATCGACTCAGGTGCGTCATACCATATGACTCCTCATAGGGAGTGGTTCTCCGAATATGAAAAATATGATGGTTGTGATGTATTCCTAGGAGATGACTTGACAACAAAAATAATGGGACATGGAAGGGTTAAGTTGTTGCTAAAAGATGGAAGAATTAGAACTCTCCCCGAGGTTCTGCACATTCCAAAACTTGCCAGGAGCCTAATATCTATAAGCACGTTGGATGATGCAGGAGTGGATATTATATTTGGAAAGAACACTTGCAAGATGGTACGAGGATAAATGGTGTTGATGAGGGGATTTCGGTGTGGAACTCTGTACAAGTTGTTGGGAAGCACTTATACTAATGGGTGTAACAGTTATGTTGTCCCTAAGTAGAGAAATGAAGAAGACAAGACCAATATTGTCCCAGAAAATAAGACCATGTTGTGGCATCAAAGACTGGGGCATATTGGAGAAAAGGGCCTTCAAACACCAAATGGTGAAGGTATGGTTGAAGGTATGTCTAATTGCACTCTGGATTTTGATTTCTGTGAACATTGCATATATGGTAAACATAATCGAGTAAGATTCCCATCTACTGCTACAAGAGCAAAGGGGATCTTAGAGTTGATACACAGTGATGTGTTTGGACCTATTCCTGTTCCATCCCTAGGTAAATCTGTGTATTATGTTTCATTCATAGATGATTTTTCTAGGAATACATGGATTTATTTTCTTAGAAAGAAATCTGAGGTATTTGGTAAATTTAAAGAGTTTAAGGATTTGGTAGAAAATCAGACAGAGAAGACAATAAAGGTATTGAGAACAGATAATGGTGGAGAATTCTGCGAAAATGAATTTGAAGAATTCTGTAAGAAGTGTGGTATAGCAAGGCAGAAGACTACTCCATACACTCCTCAACGGAATGGGGTTGTGGAAAGGATGAACAGGACACTGATGGAAAAATCAAGGAGCATCTCAGTGATGTCGGGTTAGGACAAGAATTCTGGGCAAAGGTAGTGGGTACAACACGTTACCTGGTCAATCAATCACCTTTATCAGCATTGGATGATAAAACTCCACACGAGGTATGGTCTGGAAAGAAACCCTCTCTTCAACATCTTAGAGTGTTTGGTTGTGATGCTTATGTACATGTTCCAAAGGAAAACAGGAGTAAGCTGGATAAAAAGGTTGAAAAGTGTATCTTTATTGGTTATAAAGATGGTGTGAAAGGTTATAAGCTTTGGAACCCATAAACCAAGAAGACTGTTTATAGTCGAGATGTTGTTTTCAGAGAGGTAAAAGATGTGTCCAAATAGGAATTCCTACCAATGCAAGACGAACCTGAGAAAATAGATCTTGAGTTGGATGATGCAAAATCTGAATCATCTGAAGAAGCGGAAGCATAAGAAGAAGAAGAAGTACCTCATACCCCAGTATTTAGGAGATCAATGAGAGATAGGAAACCAGAAAGGTATAGTCCACTTGATTTTCATTCCAAATTTTCTTTATCTATTATTGATGATGATCCTAGAACTATCAGGGAACCGGTGAATTCAGAGGATAGTAAACTATGGAAGAAGACCATGGTTGAAGAAATGGATGCCTTGGATAAGAATGAGGCATGGGATATAGTCGAGTTTTCAGCTGGAAGAAAATCTGTTGGTAGCAAATGGTTGTTTAAGAAGAAGTTTAATGCAGAAGGTAAAGTGGAGAAATACAAAGCTCGGTTAGTAGCAAAAGGTTATTCCTAGGTAGAGGGAATTGACTTTGGTGAGATTTTCTCTTCTGTTGCTAAGTTAACTTCTATTACATTTATTTTATCTATTGATGTTGCTTTTGATCTTGAAGTGGAACAAATGGATGTGAAGACAACATTCCTACATGGGGATCTGGAAGAAGAAATCTACATGAAGCAGCCAGAAGTCTTTGTAGTGAAGGGAAAGAAAGAGCTGGTCTGTAAGCTAAAGAAGTCACTATATGGTCTAAAGAAATCACCTAGGATGTGGTACCAAAACTTTGACACATACATCCTTGGATTGGGATTTGTGAGAAGCAGGGATGATCATTGTGTATACTCCAAGCAGGTTGGTAATCACTTCATTTATGTAGTGTTGTATGTTGATGACATGTTGTTGGTAGGAAATAACATGGATGTTATCAAGGAGGTGAAATCACAACTATCCTCCAAATTTGACATGAAGGATCTCGGTGCTGCTAACTTCATTCTGGGAATGGAAATTAAAAGAGATTGTGCAAATAGGAAACTCTGGTTGAATCATAGAAAATATGTTGAGACAATATTGCAGAGGTTTAATATGCATGGAAGTAAACCGATCAAGGTCCCTATTCCTATAGGTGTAAAGTTATCTGCATATCAATGTCCCAAGACAAAGGAAGAAGAAGAGGACATGTCCCATGTTTTATATGCTAGTGCAGTTGGCAGTTTGAAGTATGCAATGGTCTATACTAGACCAGACATTGCACATGCAGTGGGAGTTTTGAGCAGTTATATGTCAAAACTAGGGAAGGAGCATTGGACAATAGTAAAGAGGGTCTTCAGGTATTTGCGTGGCACTACCAATTATGGATTGTGCTACCAAGGAAGACCAGGATTGGACAGAGTGGTGGAAATACATGGCTTTGTTGATGCAGATTGGGCTGGAGATCTGGATCGCAGAAGATCTACAAGTGGGTATGTGTTTAACCTATTTGGAGGAGCAATCAGTTGGATGAGAAAAATACAGGTTGTAGTGGCACTCTCAACTATAGAAGCTAAATACATGGCAGCTACTCATGCAAGCAAGGATGCAGTATGGTTACAAAGATTATGTTTAGGTATTGGGTTGGTACAACAAGCAATGAGATTAGATTGTGACAGTCATAGTGCAATCTTCCTGGCAAAGAACCCAACTTATCACTCAAAGACAAAGCATATTGATGTTCAGTATCACTTTGTGAGAGACATGGTTGAGGAAAAGAAGGTGTTGCTAGAAAATATTGACACTTTGAAGAATGTTGCAGATTCATTGACAAAGTCTGTAAGCATAGAAAAGTTCTCCTGGTGTAGAGTAACAATGGGCATTGCTGGCCCAAAACCTCATCTCATATCTGATAGGTGACGGATAAAATTGTCCGGAGTCGATATCATGCCCTGGTAAAGCAACCTAGGGTTCTCTCGAGTGCCGCCATGGACGCTCAAGGAGGGGAGCCGCCGCCCCCTCCTTCTCCCTCCACCTCCTTTCGGAAGCTGGTTGTAGCTTGCAGCAAGAAGACGACCTCTTCAGCACCCCCAAGCTTTGTCAAGAAACTAGGCGCCATTCCAGAGATTGAGCTACCGCCCGAACATCCAATGAAAGTAGCCCTATCCCTCTCTGAACGGGGACTTGTAGGTTAGTTTATGGGCCTTTTTCCCTCAACCAGATCCACAGACAACTGGATATAGCGAAACTGGAGACCGCTGATCACAAATAGTGTTACATGCTATGCGGTCGGGAGAGTATACTTCATTTTCGAATTTATCTCTCAAGAGGATAGATATTTGATCTTCAGAAATGGTCCGTACTTCATGGGCACCCAAGGACTCTACTTAAATTGTTGGACCCCAAGCTTTGACCCTGTCTCAGAAGTCCCCAAGGATGTCCCTGTTTGGGTAAGACTCCCCAATTTGCCAATTCATTGCTGGAACCCAACCTCGCTTCAAGCAATAGGAAACAGACTGGGGCACTACATTGATCAAGCAGAGCCCAGAGACCAGTACTCCTGCACGTGGATCTGTGTGGAGGTCGATCTAGAGGTAGGTTTACCCGAGGCAATAAAACTAAAGGTTGGGGACTGGCACCATTTCCAAAAGTTGGATTACGAACAGCTCCCGTTCAAGTGCAGAGGTTGTCACGAATATGGACACTTCCAACAGAACTGTCCAAAGAACCTTCCCACAGAGAAAGCAGGGGAAGAAGGCTGGAAACAGGCTTGGAAGGGGAAATCCAAAGCGAAAGGGAAAAGAAACAAACAGACAGCTCTGCCGCAAACCAAAAATTTAGGGACCAAGGAAACTGAGAACAGCTTCAGTATCCTGGCAAAAGAAGTCGATGAAGGGGAACCAGATCCAAGTAAAGATGCACAAGAAGGAGCAAAAGGAAACCAGAACTCCAAAGACAAAGGGAACCGGCCAGCAGAAGAAGACGTGGAGAAAAATAACTCCCCCCAAAGGGTGGAAGGCAGTCAAAACATAGAGGAAGGGGAGATCTCAATAGACAGCGACTCAGACGAGGCAAACGAGGTTTGGGTCACTCCAAAGAAAACAGGAAGAGGCAGGAAAACAAAAAAATTTGAAAGAGACCAGGAAACCTACAAAGACGTCCTCAATGGGTCACAACCCACCATCAAGCAGCTGATCAACGTTCGCCATACAAGAAAGCAAGCCAAAGCCTCCCAAGGAGGCCATCCCTCCCCCCAAGGTCTATAATGATCATAACCTCCTGGAACTGTAGAGGAATGGGTAGCAAAAGGAAGGAAGAAGCACTTAAGGATATTCTTAAAGCCTCGAAAGCAAACATCCTCCTGCTCTAGGAGACCAAGATGAGCCAGCAAGACGCACTTAAAACTTTGTTGAACGTATGGAAAGGAAGCCAAGGAGTAGCTGAAAACGCTAGAGGTGCCTCAGGAGGAATCTGCACACTGTGGAACGCCTCCAAAATAGACCTGATCAGCTCTGACACATGCATGCACTAGATTTACACCAAACTCCTTCATAAAGACTCGGGTTGCCAGGTAAGTGTCTTTAATATCTATGCACTGCAACATCTGGGGAAAAAAAAACACTGTTGGGAGTCCTTATAGGACTACCTTCAGCAAAATGATCTCAACAATATCATTCTGGGCGGGGATCTAAATGTAACGTTAGCTCAGGAAGAAAAGAGAGGGGGTTCCATAGTGTGAGACCCGGCTAGGTAATGGGTAGAGGACCTAGCCTCAGCCTGGGACCTCCTAGACATCAAATCGACCAAAGGACTTTACACGTGGACCAATAAGAGGATTGGTCCTGGGAACATAGCAGCCAAACTAGATAGATTTCTAGTTCAAAGCTCCCTCTTGCTACTAGGACTCACAACAAATATATAAATACTGCCCCACAGCATATCAGATCACAAGCCTATTCGACTAGAAATTAAAAAAGACCAGGTCAGAGGACCCATTCCTTTCAGATTTAGTCCAACTTGGATTCAGGACAAAGACTTTTTTGATCTAGTCTCCAAAACTTGGGCCAGTGCTGTTAAAGGCTCAGCCTTTTATGTGTGGGAGGAAAAACTTAGAAGGCTAAAAAGAGCCCTAAATCTTTGGGCAAAAAGCCAGCCAAGTCCAATAGCCATGCGCATAGCAGCCCAAATACAGCTCGAGAGCCACCAGTTGGAAATGGAGCATCAGGAGGTCATGCCAAATACCTTGCAACAAGAGGACAACCTACAAAGACAATGGCACAAAGCCTACAGAGAGGAGGAAAGCTACTGGAGGCAAAAATCAAGAAGCCTATGGCTGAAAGTGGGAGACAAAAACACAAGCTATTTCCACAAGCAAGCAGAAGC
The DNA here is from genome assembly GCA_009831015.1 of Picea engelmannii. Taxonomy (NCBI): domain Eukaryota; kingdom Viridiplantae; phylum Streptophyta; class Pinopsida; order Pinales; family Pinaceae; genus Picea; species Picea engelmannii. The sequence goes on from ML804096.1 coordinate 243,558, forward strand.
AAGGAAACAATACAAGGTAGTTACAGAAGTCCAAGTACAAAATAAAACAATTGCAGATCCAAAGGGTATAAAACATGCAGCCTTTGAAGATTTTGAGAAGCTCTACACAGAACCACAAAGAACAGAAATGGACCAGCAGAGATACCCTCTCACCGTTATCCCAAGGCTCATAAGTGAGGAAATCAACAACAAATTGACAAGGGAGGCATCGCAGCAAGAGATAGAGGAGGCCCTGGATCAGATGAACCCAGACAAGGCCCCTGGGCCAGATGGGTTCATTGCCAGATTCTATCAGCAATGCTAGAATATAATAAAAAAGGATCTAACCAAAATGATTAAAAAATCACAGCAGAGCAGCAAGCTAGGGGGGAGCACCAATTCATCCTTCCTGGCCCTCATCTCGAAGGATAAAGGATCACTCTCGTTCAACCAATTCAAGCCAATCTCCCTTTGCAACACAAGCTATAAAATTCTTGCCAAAGTTATAGCCAACCGACTCAAGGCACTCCTCCCTCTCATCGTTCCTGAAAACCAAGGCGGCTTTGTCAAAGGAAGGCATATCACTGAAAACATCATCCTTTTTCAAGAGGCTATTCACTCAAGTGTCCGAAGGAAAGACAAAGGTATGGTTATAAAACTGGACCTCGCTAATGCCTTTGATAGAGTTAGACACAAATTTTTATTTGAAGTCATGAGAAAGTTTGGTTTTGATTCAACATTTGTTAACTGGATAAAATCTTGTATCGGATCTCCATGGATAGCCCCGTTGGTGAATGGGAAAGTTACAAAAATTTTCAAAGCCCCGAGGGGTCTAAGACAAGGGTGTCCCCTTTCGCCCCTGCTCTATGCAATCCAAGCATCAGTCCTAAGCTACTAGCTGGGAAACTCCCAAATTCACAAAAATCTCCAGGGACTAAGAATAGTGCAAGGGGTGAAAGATATAAACCATGCACAATTCACAGACGACACTCTGTTGTTGGGAGGATCAAGTCCAATAATAGCCAAAAAGTTTAAGGAAGAACTGGATGCTTATGCAGCAGTCTCTGGAAGTGAAATAAGACAGGCCAAGAGTCACATCTATGGGTGGAATATCATGCCAAATGAGATGCTGGGAATTACAAGAATTCTAGGGATGGAAAGGCACACTAATTGGGAGGCCTTTAAATACCTGGGAATCCCCATTTTTAAAGCTGCCCCTAGAGCCTCTCACTGGAACCATCTGGTAGAAAAACTAAAAAATAAATTTTCCTCTTGGGGGGCGAACTGGCTAAATTTAGCAGGGAAGGAAATTCTGATAAAATATGTGGTGTCCAGCATCCCCATTTATCAAAGCTCGTTGCTGTTAGCCCCTGCCACCATAATTCAAAAAATTGAAGCCTTTCAAAGACACTTCTTGTGGGAAGGAGGAAGGTAGGCAAAGAGAAAACTACATTTGATAAGCTGGGAAAAAAATTCCAAGCCCTTCCTGGAAGGGGGACTCAACTTTAAAAAAACCAGAGTTCAAAATCTGGCTTTGGGGGAAAAGCTGCTTTGGAAGATGGTCACTGGCAAACCTTCTTGGAGAAAACTTGTGCTATGGAGGAAATATTTTAGGGGGCCCAGGGATCGAAGCTTAGAGTTTCCTTACAAAGAAACGAAAGGCTCCCCTATCTTTTCACTCTGCAAAAAGGCTCTTCCTCACTTCATCCCTCACCTCACATGGGTGCTAAGAAATGGTAAGAAAATCAGAATCTGGAAAGACTCGATTATGGAAGACCTACCCCTAGAGATTCGACAGGACCTCCATTGCCTCAAAGACTGGATGGACAGCCAAAACATTGTTACACTCTCTGACATCTCAATCTGGGGGGAAGATAAGCTTCAAACTTGGCAAGGGTGGGGAGTGCCAAACAGACCTACTGCTCTAGATCAAGAATGGCGCACCCTCCAAAGCTGTCTTCAAGGGAAGGCCCCTTTAAAAAAGAAAGGTAAGGACGAAAGAGGATGGGGAAGGAATGCAAAGGCCTACACCACTGCAGAAGGATACCAACTCTTCAATAGCATCCCCACTGCTATGCCAAATCTGACAATCTGGAAAGCAATCTGGCATTCCAACTCGCTCCCAAAAATTGACCTCTTCATCTGGACCCTGGTGCACAAGAGCATCCAAACAGGGGAGAACCTCAGAAGACGTGGCTGGGAAGGACCCTACAGGTGTCCCTTATGCCTTCTTGCAGAAGAAACCACAGATCACCTTATTTTAAATTGTGTTTTCTCAAAAGAAGTCTAGATGATGGCAACAAGCCCCCAACTTGCCCTCAATCTTCCCCCTGATGTAAGTAGCCTTCTTCTCCTTTGGGACTCTCTCTATCCCTTTGTTGTCAAAGGGAAAAACCAAGCCCTTTTTTTGTGGAAAGTTCTTCCAAAGTTTATCCTGTGGAACCTTTGGCTAGAAAGGAACAATAGAATCTTCAGAGATAGCCAAAGAAGCGCAACAATAGTCGTCACCAAAATTCAAGCTCTCTTTGGTGAATTAGTTCCTTATTCCTGCACTACAATCAAGAATCATAAGCTGGATGAAGAAGAGGAGCGTTGGCTAAGCCAGTTCAAGATATAAGGTCATGAGGCCAGGAAAACAAGTGATCCAATTAAAGAAGACTAGGAGATCAGGAAAAGTAAGCAGGCTTTTTTCGAATGGAAAAGCGGAATAAACACACCTATCCTCTTCTTTGACGGGGCCTCGAAAGGAAACCCAGGAAAAGATGGGGGAGGGGGGATAATTGAAAATCTCACTGAGGCTACAACAATACACTTTGCTTTGGGCTTAGGAGTAGAGTCCAACAACAGAGCTGAGGCTTTGGCTCTCTGGCAAGGATTGCTCCAAGCAAAAAAACACAGAATCCAGGACTTGACAATAACTGGTGATTCCAGAGTAATTATACAGGCCATAATTAATCACTCTAAAACTTAAAGCGTACTGCTAAACAACCTCCTCGACAAGATATGCCTCCTTCTAAGGAATTTTAAATCTTATAAACTTCTTCATGTGTTAAGGGAGTTGAATGGGGAGGCGGACGAGGAAGCTAATAGAGGCACGCTACTGGAGCCAGGGGTACTGAAAGTGAATGAAGTGATAGCCAGCGTGGAGCTCCCTTGAATTCTGAACCGTGCTCTCTATCATACTCAATTGCAAGATATGATAGTAGGTAGGAAATCAGGGGAATCTTTAAAGCCAGAACGCGCCAGAGATTTTGGTTGGGCGAGAGAGCCATTCAGTACCATGAGACAGAGTGATTCAGATACGGGGGAGACAAGAGATCCGTGCACCCATCCCCCACAAATCCTGTAGATCAAAGGGCAATGATGAGAAGGTATGAAGAAGAACTTAAAAAGAGGGTGAACCTCCCTTCTCATTCCAGATTCAAGGTGATTTTGAAAGGCAAGCCAGGATAGAGAGGGTGCGAAGGATCCATTAGAAGAGGACAAGCAACAAGCAGAAAGAGGCGTGATTGGAAATGGCTTCATCATCGACCGAAAAACCAAGCACGGAAGAGAGGCTAAAGGAAATGGATAAAGCACTGGAAAATCTGAAGCAACTGCTCCAGTACTAGCTGGACTTCCTTGAGAACCTAGACTCAAAAGCTGGTAGAAGAATGGAACAACTTGAGGCGGATATCACCACTACAAAGATTGGATTCACAGAGGAGCTAGATAAGCTACATAAGGAACTAAAGAATCCACAGTAGGAATTCGAAGAAAGAATCGATCAGCTGGAAGCAAAGATGGCTCAGCTGAACAGCGACTGGAAACAAGACCCTATGAATTAATCTAGTGAACTAGCAGTCTGTCAGTAAGATCAATTCAACAAAATGGCATTTTGTATAGAAGCCATTGTTGTAAATAACTATGTATCTGTTGAAGTTTTATAGAAGTTTAGATCAGTTTCAAAGTTTATAGCTATAGAATTAGAAGGGGTTTTCATAAAGGAAGGTCCGAAGAGATTCGAGGCCTATTTTGTAACTGAATCAGTGGCCAGGCCACCCTTTTAATATAATCCATAACCGCTTTCGTCAAAAAAAAAAAACAATGGCCATTGCTGCCCTAGATTGTTGACTATATAATATTGGGACCCCTAAATGCAAAGAAAACAACAAGTGGGAGAATGTTGGGTATGTGTCATATTCTTTGCATGTGTGTGTGTGGGCGCATCAGATTCGACAACTGCGTCTGACGATCCCTCGTAGTAGTTTTGGGCGGTTTTTGCTATTTTTAGCGGATTTTGCTATTTTTAGCGGTTTACTAAATTAATCTCGGTTTTAGAGATTAGGGTTTTGGTATCTACAGAATACCTAAAAATATTGTATATATTGTATAGTGAATGGTGAAATTTGATATAATGAATATAAGAAAGGTTTTCCCCGTTGAGGGTTTTCGGTATAAAATCTCTGTGTATGAGCCATTGATTAAATTATGTTTTGCTTAATAATCTATATGCATTGATTTACTTCACGGGTTTAAAACTTACAAAATAGTGGTTTAAAGCTCCCTATTAAGTCTATTAAGTATGTACATTAATTGGTTAGACTTTTAGGTGTATTTTGAAGTGTTTAAATGACTTTATGATGCCTTAAATTGGTGATTTTAGACCAAAACCGAAACTTTTATGAAGCTTGTAAATGTGTGTTATTAAGCATGGAAATGAAAAGCATTAACACATGTAAATCAATAGAAATCAAGCTGAATAACGATTTAGTTTATCACCATTAACATGAAAAGATTGTTAAGAAAGAGAACTAAAGCACAAAGGCAAGAACAACTTGCCCAAAAGAGAAAGAAGAACTCAAGCTTACACCACTTATCTTATGTTTGTTTAAAGAATTAAGAGGAAAATATTAAGTGTGAAAGAAAGCTTGAAAGATTTAGATATGTGCCTACACTATCAACTTATCCAACAATTTATCAACTTAGGTGTGTTGGCAAATGGCCTTAAGAATGTTATAGCATGAAAAGGAAAACCATCTACTAAACCATTAAAGCATTAACCATTTAGTGTGTTGGATTAGAGAATGTAAACAAGATAAATTCTAAGAGAGCTTATGACATGCAAGCAGATCTAAGCAAGTTGATTATGCCCCAAGGGCTTAAGCTAAGTATTAATGTGTGTGGAGATCTAGATCTAGAATATTTAAATCATTAAAGCATGAGAGATCAATAACACACTACTTAACCTAGCCTTATGATTTTGGGGGTTTCTCTCCCAAGGTGTGGGCAATATTTAACTTAGAAACAACTTGGAAAGAAAGAGAGAGAGGGGAAAGCAAGAGAGGCAAGCAAGTGAGGCAAGCAAGCAACCATTACAAGAAGCTCATTAACCCCACATCTTACCTTAGAAGATGCTTGAAAAAATTGAAAGAGAGGTTGAGATTTATTACCCAGTTGAAGAGAAGGGTCTTGGAGTGTTGTGTGGCTATTTTAGGGCAACGTAACCCCCTCAACCTGCTGCAAACCTGTAAAAACCAACAAGGTATGCTTGCTGGAAATGCTACACACAACCAACAAAGTGAAGAAAAATTTATGTTTTTAGGGCATAAATTTTTCTCCTTAAAAACCTTTGATAAAATATGATTAAAGTGACCAATCTACTATGTTAGGCTAGCTGAAATATAGATGGAGTGAACAACAATGAAAGAATGAGTGAAAGAGAGAGAAAAGAGGAGTTTATGTGTGCTTTAAGGGAGGAATTTTCCTTGAGGCATTCCCAATAAAACCCTTGAAGCCAAACCTGGAAGATCTAACAAGATGATATGCATACAAAAGATAATATGGCTGAATATGCTAATAAGATGAAATACTTGCACCCTATCTAGCAAACCCACATATATAGATCTACAAGAGTACTCGTTGTTAGATCTACCTAAGTAAAATAATTTACCCAAGATCTAAGCTATGAAATCCTCATCCCAAATCAAAACAAGATTACCTCATGTGTAGAAAGAACAAAAATACTTGTTGTTCTTCCAAAAATCCTCCAAAGTTTCTCCTTTATTATTCAAGAATAGATCTTGGAGAAATACTTGCTCCAAAACCCTAAGAGCCAAAGAATGGAAGAAAGATGGAACAAGAAGGGGAGAGAGAGATAGAAATCAAGTAGCATAACCATAGCTCAAGACATGGTGAAGAAATGAGGGTGAGAGGGGTTCTATTTATACCTGGAGAGGCAAACTCACCCCTCTTGGATCAATGCCAAGTGTCCACCACCAAGCACAAGCTAGAATCCCAAGGGAGGGGCGCACCATCTAGAGTTTGAGAGGTGGATCCATGAGGTGGATGAGTGGGGGAGTGTTGGGATCAAGCAAAAAGGGTAGTGGGAGGATAGGAAAAGCATGCCAAGGGATAACATAATTTTCCCATTAATTTGTTTTATCATTTTTTTACTTTTTGGAGACTTTCTAGAAGGAAGGCACACCACTCTAGAAAAAGTGACGTTTTTGCTTAATGGTTAGGTGAGGGGCTGATGTGAGGGTTGGAAAAGGTTAGGAAAAATCTCTCTCACCTTTATCCATCTTTACATCCACTTTTAACTCATTATTACAAAATTACATTTTTTCTATGTCTAGACTTAGCAATTAAAATTGTTGTTTTTGACTGACTGACACTCCTAGTGGACAAACCCATAGAAAATGTTGTCTGACTGAGTTGAAACTTAGTCCAAGGGTGTAGGGGGTGTATTTACATTTCTTTTGAGCACAAATACTCCTGTCAAAAACCCAAAGACCTAGTTTTTACAATTTTAGCTCAAAAATAATTAATTAATTAAATAATTAAACCTCCAAACTTAGGGAAATTTAATTAAAAATTAATTAATTAAAAAAAACTAATCTAGACTCAAGGGAATTCCGCAAAAATTTGTAAGATGTCATACATGGTCATTTACATCATCCCTAAGCAATAGTTACTAGAGGATAAGCCCATTAGAACGTCGTTCACCACTTTGGAGGAATTATTGCAAGTGTGAGGGAAAAACTCAAGGGAAATCAATATTGAAAAGCCCAATTGATAACCTGAGGATAAAAAACCCTTGGTGAAAGGAACTCTCCCAATGAACTGATCCCAAGGTAACTAACCTAACTATGATCCATGCAGACCTATTACATTATTGACCCACACAGGGGTGAGAAAATTCCATTACAAAAAGACGTGTTGGGGCCAAAATGCCCTGTAAAACCAAATAGTCTTCGACAAATGAGCATCTAATGATGCATCTCTTCATGGTACATGGAGTTGACCCCCTAGTTGGATAGGTGGCCAACACTCCTCATCTTCTAGAATTTTAGGATAGTCAAAATGAAAACCAAAGAAAAAATGAAAACCAAAAAAAAGATAAAGTGTTTATTTAATTGTGTATCTCATTTGCAATAACTTTTACAGCGTCTAATTCCACATATTTATTGACAATACCGTCACCCTCTAAAATACCACTCTCTCACATATGTTTGGATGAAGGTTATGTTGATCATAAAGACAAATATATCACAAATACAAACTATTAACTATCATTGCTACACAATATGGAGGGTTGATAGAGAAGAGTAGAGGGTTGATAGAAAAAAGTATTGTGTTGTACCAAAGTATTTTGTCCTACATATAAAAGAGGTTTGACAAGGGATATGATTGTTATGGTGGGTTTACTTATTAATTATTGAGTTTATAATTTTTCACATTCATTAAAATTGTATCATTAAAATTAAATTATTATATTGTTTATAATGAAAAAAGAAAATTCTTTAAATATATACCCATATTGCTTTTTATATATATTTTTATAATGTATTAAGGAAAAATGTATTACCTTTTAATAATTTTAAGGAAGTATATATCTCTTTTATATATCTAATTGTAAAACACTTCTTTCAATATAATAATTAAAAAATCTAAATTAAAAATTAAAAAAAAAAAAAAAATAGTTTTCTAGAAACTTAAAAACTATTTACCTTTAAAACTCATTATAATAATTAAGATTCTTTATTATGTACTCTTTTTCATTGTTAAATTACTCATTGAAATAATAAATATTTTGTCCTTTCTCATGGCCTTCATCATTCTTGAAATTATAAAATATGTGAAATCATTGTAGTTCCATTTTCTTTTTCATTGTTAAATTACTCATTGAAATAATAAATAGTTTGTCCTTTCTCATGGCCTTCATCATTCTTGAAATTATAAAATATGTGAAATCATTGTAGTTCCATTTTCATTTTAGTTACGTTTTAAAAAATATTAACTATGAACAAGGTGGTTTATTTATGTACTTTTTTTCATTGTTAAATTAATCATTGAAATAATAAATAGTTTGTCCTTTCTCATGGACTTCATTATTCTTGAAATTATAAAATATGTGAAATCATTGTAGTTTCATTTTCATTTTACTTATGTTTTAGAAAATATTAACTATGAACAAGGTGGTATGTAATTTTTTTAATTAAAAAAAAAATTCAAAATGATATATTAAAAAATATAAAAGATTAAAATGTAAAAAAGAAAAGTTAATATCTTAAAAGATGAAATATCATTATGTAGAAAAGCTTAAATTGAAGACATATGAATATAGATGAGACTTTTAAAGATAATTGAAGAGGATTCAGCATGTAAGTCTTGTTTCTTTGCTTTGGATTTTCACTACTAAGTAACAGAGGTATATTAAGATTTGGTTTCAAAATTCATTTAAAAAAAATTGAAATATAAGAAATATAAAATAGAAAGTGAATTTAATCATAATTAAATAGTAAATAAAATTTAAATATTTAATATTATATATATTTTAAAAATTCCTAAAATTTAAAATAAATATTACCTCATTTCAAAATTGAGTAAAATTTAATGCAAAATGTGTTTAAATGTTTTTAATTAAAATTTTTTAAAAGAGATAATATAACCAAAGAAAACAAAGTGTTTTCAGACTCAAGTTCTTAATTACATAATTTGCATAATGGCGAGAGATGTGATGGTGAATATTTATATAAATAAATAAATAAATAATATATTTTTATAATATGAAATTATCAAATAAATTTTTTTAAATAAAATTTAAAAATATTATTGATTAATGATGAATGGGAGTATTAATGAATTTTTAATTTAAATATTTTAAAAAATATAAAATATATTTTTTATATAAACAATAAATAAATTTACAATAAGATTATTTTATATACTATTATTTTATTATTACTCATTCATTTTATATTTAATTTTAAATTTTATTTATTTTATTTTATATATATATATATATATATATATATATATAATTTCAACCATATATATATTTTTTTAATATAAAAATATCTACAATCTCCACCACGGTAAAATAAATACATACACATTAAAATCAAATAAATAAAATATATTTTAAAAATATATATCAAATTCACATTTATATTATTTATAAATTAAAATAAAATATAGTTGGAAACATAATCCTTTAGGGTTACAAATTTGGCAGAATATGAAGAGTCTAAGAATATGAAGAGTCTAAGTTATTATAACCATCTTAGGGAGTTCCAGAGATCTTGCAATATGAATCCAAAGGTCATTTGAATGTATATATATGTGTATCATATCAATTAATAATATGGGCATTCACACTTATCCATTTGTTATGTTCCAATAGTGGTATCAGAGTAGTTGTCCATAGCAGTAAATTTTTTAGTGTTTCACCTGTAGAAACGTCTCTTTTCCATCCTCTTCCTATCAATTTGTCCTGGGTGCACATTTCAATGTCAAATATAAAATGTCTTTGTTGTCTCCCTTCATTTCCTATCTTCATGCGTAAGTCTTCCCTTACTCTTACAGTCTACCATTGTTTGCACAAGAATATGGTAAGACTTTTCATAACTAGCCTTCTCTTTACACGCTCATGTAATGACCTTTGTCCAAAGGCTTCCTAAACCCGCATCTCTCCACTACTCTTCCTCCAGAATTTTCTTTGCATTCCTTTCTTGGCACGCCTTTGGTTATTATGTGAATTAGCGTTTGAAAAAAAAACATGAATTAGGGTTTCCATCAAATAGCATGAGAGAGTTTATGTGGTTTTTCTTCTAGTGTCTTCAATGTGTGACTTTACTTCCAGTGCCTTCATGTCTCACCTTCATGAGCCTCTGAATATTTAACTCTATGATGCTTCACAACAAAAACCTATGATATTTCTTCCTCTTCACTATTGTAGCTCACGTTCACGAATTTTCCATTCAGAGTTGGGTGTTGGTCTATGTAACTTTGTTTTACTACCTTCATTTCCTTTCTTCATAACCCTGTAAGCATTTACCTTTCAAGTTTGCATGCTGAGTTTTTCCCGCCATTGAGTTGTATCCACAAAAAGAATGATCTATATGGAAGCTCCATCGAGCGACGATTGTCCAGAAATTTTAAAAAGTTGGTTAACTCATATGATATCATAGTTCTGGTCTTTTGCAAGTAGTCTGATCAATCAATCCCACTGCAATTTGACTCCATGAAAAGGATACTAGTTTATGAGTGGGAGGGAAACGTACCTAACCATATATTTGCAAGGATAGATGATCCAGATGGATATCAGTGGCCACCCACCTTTTCCAACTGGCTCAAAACAGTTTTCTGGCAATTTTGGCAATTTACTATTTTTAATAGCTTTTAACTTTTGGGGCCATTTTGAGGGCCTAAATGAAGGTTTTTCAGGATCGAACCAACTCAATGATAGCTGAAGGCATGATTGAGGCCCCAAAATGAATCTCCTTAATGATACCTTTCCAATGGGCTATCATGCGCCTAAAACGAAGATCGTATGCAAAAGTTACGACCCTGAGAAGTTGATGCACTAACTTACCCAAATGGGGCCCACATGACTTTTGACACTTCATCTCCTAGGGTTAGGTTTTTGGATGTCTAGGAATTTTGGCATTCTTGTTTATTGTAAAAAAGGCCTTCATAGTCTCATTGTAATCATCTTCTTGCAAATGCGAGTAGCCGTCACATCTCTTCTTAGAGATAAGTTGCCACCATTCTAGCGAGTCTTTCACTCTGTATTCTTACAGTCTCTGTACATTTCTTTTATTAATAGAAATCGTGTATTACTGTATATCTGTGTTTATGGTTTCATCTCTGATACATTTCTGTTATATTATCGAATATCTCCGATATCTCTATGCATTTCTTTATTATATCTCCGCTCTCATTTCATGTCAAAAATAATCTGGATCAGTGGTATTAGAGCAGGCTGCTCTTGATCGTTTTTCAGTGCATGTCCCCGACGAGGTCCGAGTATAGCAAGTTGGGTCTCGAGCTTGTCTCTCTTGAAGACAATCGCTCTCACACACCCAAGAAACCCTCAATGGCGGAAGAAAAGAAAAAGGACGAAGCAGACGATCCTATCAGTCTGTTGCTTGAGCAAGCTCTCACGCGACAGAGGGACGAAATGATGGAGAATTTTTCTCACATCCTTCAATGCCTGTCGATAGCAACAGGCACATCTTCATCAAGAGGCCACTTTGGAGGCACCTCGCCTTTCAAGGTACAAGTTAATTTTGATATTCCTGTATTTGAAGGACAGATAGACGCAGAAACCCTAGACAAATGGTTAAATTTGCTAGAAGGTTATTTCTCTGTTCACAATTTTTATGAAAAAGAAAAGATCACCTTCGCACTCCTTAAAGCTCTCCCCCATGTCAAACATTGGTGGGAAACTTATTGGGAGCAGAGTTCCACAAAGGATTCTAAAATATATGGGGTCGATCCCACTTGGGATTTTTTTGTGGATGTGGTAAAGGAACAATATTACCCTGTTGGCAACTATGAGGACCAGTACATGAGATGGACCACACTGCGGCAAGAGAGGCGCCAAGAAGTTTCGGAGTTCACCAATACCTTCCATACCTTACACACCAAGTTGGGTATCAAAGACTCTGAATGACATTTGGTTTTGAAATACTGTGGGGCTCTACACAGATACATCCAAACTGAAATGGATTTTTTGGACATCTCATCACTCAATGCTGCCTATCGATATGCTATTAAAATCAAGAAGAAATTTAAGCACCAGAACAAAGGAGAGTTTAGGTCTACAAATCCACAACAACCAAAGTATGACAAAGACAACCCTAACAAACAATCTCTTGAAAACCAATCCAAGACAGAGGAAAAGAAGGGTCACGGGAAGACAAAGAAGGACACCAGAAAATGGTGCGATTTCCACAAAATCCCTTGGCACAACACCGATGAATGTCTCTCAAAACAGTCATTGGTTGCCGAGATCAAAGACAAGGAGACGAACACTGGTTCATAATTTGATTCTGAAAATATTGGTAAAGGACATATCATTGACGTAGGCCCCACTACTATTGTCGCAACCACAACAATTCAACCAGAAGAGCCAACAGATCACGAAGAGGGGGAGCATATTTTTCATTCACAAATGTGGGTGAAGGGGACCCCACTGCATTTTATTGTTGATAGCGGAAGCTAGAAGAACCTCATCTCAGCAGAAGTCGTCAAACAGTTGGGATTGTCAACAACACCACACTCACAACAATAGAACATTGGGTGGCTTCGCCAAGGACGAGATCTCCGTGTCAGCCAACAATGTTGATTGTCATATGGTATCCATCCCTTCAAGGACAAGGTATTATGTGATGTTTCCCCACTGGATGTCTGTGATGTTCTCTTGGGCCAACCATATATGTGGAAGCACCATGCTATTTATGAGTCTCAGCCTCATAGTGTCATTGTCACTTCGGGGGGTCATCTCTACAGAATACCAAAGGTAGTTTTCACTACTGTTCCACATAAAAAGTGCCGCAAAGTAGTATCTCATACTGCAAAATTTAGCTTCTTCACAATCTGTTCAAAAGGAGAACAGAAGGACACTGCAACCACTATAGATTCACCCCAAGCACCTTCTATCCCACAGAAGTAAGTCAAAAAGGCTGTAGAAAAATGAAAAGATTCATTATGCACACCATCCTCTTATGTATATCGACTTGTTGAATAGCCTCAACCTCAACAGGTTCATGACAAACTTCCACAAACTAATCATAGTGGCATCTCCAGCAAGGCAAGCAACTCACCAAGATGTAGATTCAGCAAACGCTTTTCCCTCTCCCCTGGGAACTCAACGCAATGGAGACCATTGATTCCTAAGGAGGGAGGATTGATCTAGATGGATATCAGTGGCCACCCACCTTTTCCAACTAGCTCAAAATAGTTTTTTGGCAATTTTGGCAATTTACTATTTTTAGCAGCTTTTAACTTTCTGGGCCATTTTAAGGGCCTAAATGAAGGTTTTTCGGGATCAACCCAACTCAATGATAGTCGAAGGCATGATTGAGGACCCAAAATTAATCTCCTCAATGATACCTTTCCAACGGGCTATCATGCGCCTAAAACGGAGATCGTATGCAAAAGTTACGACCCTGGGAAATTGATGCACTAACTTACCCAAACGGGGCCCACTTGAATTTTGATGCTTCATCTCCTAGGGCTAGGTTTTTGGATGTCTAGGACTTTTGGCATTCCTATTTATTGTAAAAAAGGCCTTCAGAGCCTCATTGTAATCATCTTCTTGCGAATGCGAGTAGCCGTCACATCTCTTCTCAGAGATAAGCTGCCACCATTATAGCGAGTCTTTCACTATGTATTCTTATAGTCTTTGTACATTTCTTTTATTAATAGAAATCGTGTATTATTGCATATATGTGTTTATGGTTGCATCTCTGATACATTTCTGTTATATTATCGAATATCTATGATATCTCTGTGCATTTCTTTATTATATCTCCGCTCTCATTTCGTGCTGAAAATAATCTGGATCAATAGAATAACAACACCCTCATTCCATCCTGTAACACCTTGTTTTCTCCCAAGGTTGAAATTATGTAGAAACTTCATATGTTTATATGATGAGGCATGTAATCATGTTCTGATTTTAATATAAACACCAAACTTTTGACTGAGAGGGAACAACCTTTATAAGTATTGGCCATGATACACTACAAGAAATTGATGAGACAGAGGGACTAATGGAACGGAGCTGACATGCTTCAGTGCAGAGAGCAGGAAGCTTGCACAACAAGCCAATTCATGCTTGCAAACATAATAACTTCACCATACTAGAATTTATGAGACCACTTGACCATTGAAAGAAGTCACATAGTGGTTGGTGGAGATGTTAATGACGATGGCAGTTGGGCCATTACATGAGCTAATGATCGATCAAACAACTGACGAGAATGTACCGTGGAACCACCTTCTTCAAATTGGGATGACAGACTGCAGGTTGCATCTGCATGAAGTCACTGAGACCCGCAGAGTAGGAGAAAGACTGAAGAAAAGGAGAGGACATACACACCAAAATGATTTTTTATTGATGGATGGAGAGATGCAATGAGAGCCAAGACAGAGCAGAGGAGAATGCATCAGAGTGTGGAGACACAAATGTCTTGATTGAGAAAGAAGTCAATAGTTTCCTGGAGGAAAACCGTAAGCTTTCCTCAGTTTTTGATGATCAGCCTGAACAAAGAAGATCTAGATTTCTGAACTGGAGCAATAGTGGGTTGTAGCTTGGTGCTTACTAGAAAGAAACCGATACTGGTAAGGGCAGGTCCCTAAGAGTGTTGAGCAAAGAAGGGACTCCCTTGTGCAAAGGAAAGCTAGTTGATAAACGACCTAATAAACCTGCAGAGACCCTGAGCTCAGCAGTGTAAAAATTTTAGACCCCACCCAGTTTCAAGTCTCACTGAGACTAATCATAGTATAATGCCCAAAACCCATTTTTATGAAAACAACATATTCTCAACATATAAACATATCTCAGAATTGAAACATGAGGATTCTAAATAGTAATAAATGCAAAAATAAATGACATGAACAACAACACAATAACTCAGAAATTTTCAATCAAAAAATCTGACCCTGGAAAAACCCAATGTGGGAATCTAGTGAGAGAGAGAAGAATTTATTGCTCAGAGAAAAAAGGGTATATTTTACATGAACACATAAATCAACAATTAATACTGACTTATCTCGATTTCAGTGCAACCCAGAACTATCACAAAACTTCCTAGAATATGCTCCTCGATTTTTGTGCCCAAAAAATCCATAATGTGTATGGCATGCACAGTATTTATTGCAATCTAAAATACCTTAAAATTTGTGCCATCATGTTGTTGAGATTTTCCAGAAATTTAGAATAGCCACACACCTCGATTTTTGTGCCAAAACCACTCAGAAAATCATGTTATTCATGTTGGATTACTGAGAGGGGGGGGTGAATCATTAATAACGTAATTATAAACCTTTTTCTTCAAATGTTATATCAATGTAGAATTATTATCCAATAATGAGCAGTAATAAATAAACAATCACACACATGCACAGTACACCAGTGTTTTACGTGGAAACCCAAATCGGGAGAAAACCACGGAATGTTTTTTCTTA